>CABHPH010161048.1:43398-68919 GCA_902168325.1 Peromyscus nudipes
TGTGTGTGTGTGTGTGTGTGTGTGTGTGTGTGTGTGTGTGTGTGTGTATGGACTTTGGTGCATTTTCTAGAAAATAATTTCTAAATATTTAGAATTTTGAGTGACAAAATATCTATTACATCAGACTTCTAGGGCATACCCCATATCTTCTGTTAACCTGGTTACTCAGGATTTAGACAATTATATAAAGTAGATTTAGAATGGGATCTGAACATGTCCCAAAGATTAACCATATGCCTAGATTAAGGGTTTGGATTAGGGAGAGAAGACAAGAAATGTTTCCCCCCACCTTTCCTAGAGCATGACATGTTATTATGTTTGGGGAGTTATTTTCATTGGCAGGAGGGAAATGCATTAAAAACGATCAAAGAATAGTAAGAATTAAAGAGAGGTGACAAAACCAAAGTAAGAGGAAAATGTTTTCAATTGAATGGCATAGTTGATTGACAAGATCTAAATCTTTGAAGACAATGGGTTTTCTTCAAATCTTCTGTTGAATGGTACAAACTAAATGTTCATGCAATTTTATGCCCCATTCAGACACTTGATTTTGCAATCTTAAGTTTAAAACTCTGGAAATTATTTTAGATAACTTTAATTTATTTTAAATGCCCAATGTTTATGTATGGCAAACCAGCAGTGAGATAATGATAACTACATGTTTATAATTATTTCCCATCATAACATAAATTTAAATTATAGTAAGTATCACAAAAAGTTTCAAAGAAGCATTTACTTGCCCTGGCTACATTCTGAAGCTGTGTTCCTAGCTGTCACATGTCATATAGTAATAAATCTTAAAATACAATTGAGACCTGTGTTTTCTCAACTTTTTACTCTGTAGCAATTACGTTTCACCACTGTGTCTCTTATTGTCTGTGATTAACCACTTTATGCTATATTTTAAAATAGAATATTCCTTTATTTTAACTATTACATCTCCACAAATATATAAAGATAAAAACACATGAAAATAGAAACCTATAGATAGTTTTTGTAAATAACAGATAACAAATCTTCATATATATCACAAAATATTATGTGTCCATTGTAATTTCTTGTTAGCTCCAGAAAATAGATTCAATGCAATTTAATTTTCAATGAAATTGTAACCTTGAATTTTATCACAGACCTTACAAGATAGGTGTATAATCATTTGTAAAATTAGATTTTATTAAGAGTATTCCAAATAACACTACAAATATCACTTAAGATATTCCAGTACCCACTGTACTTCTTCATGTATGACTAGTGCTTTCAATAGAAAAACATAAGAATTCTACTAAAGAGAGATGCTGATGATGACTGTGCCTAAATTCTTGTTCTTTATGAGAATCTTATTGATTTTCCATAGACATAGCAGTAATTAATGCTGGGAAAAGAAGCTAAAATGATATTTGTAAGTGACACAGCCAAGAAATCATCAAGGATAAAACTATGAAAGGTCATGGGAAATTGCAAAGTTTTAACATGATTTATATCAAAGCAGATCAGGAGAAATGGTCTATTTCTTTATATAGGCATTGATTCCATAAACATGATAATTTTGTTATATCTTTTGAAATGTAACCTGAGTAATTGTGTGCTAGGAAATCCTTTTATCTGTGAATGGAATGACTTGATGTAAATCTTATAAGTAAGCCCTTGTTAGCATGCTATTTTTTTATTCATTTCATATAACAACCACAGACCCCCCCTCTTCCCTCCTCCCTCCCCTCAGACTTGCCCCTCCAACTCCACCCCATTTGCTCCTCAGACAAGGTAAGGCCTTCCATGGGGAGTTAGCAGAGCTTGGTATATTCAGCTGAGGCAGGTCCAAGCCTTTCCCCCTGCATCAAGGCTGTGCAAGGTGTCCCACCATAGGTAGTGGGCTCCGAAAAGCCAGCTCATGCACCAGGGATGGATCCTGATCCTACTGCCAGGGGGCCCTTTAAGCAGATCAAGCTACACAACTGTCTCACTTATGCAGAGGGCCTAGTCCAGTCCCATGTAGGCTCCACAGGTGTTAGTCTTAAAGTTCATCCTGAGTGAGGTAACCCAGACTCAGAAGGACAAACATGGTATGTACTCACTCATAAGTGGATACAAGATGCAAAACAAAGGATAACCAGACTACAACCCACAGCTCCAGAGAAGCTAGCTAACAAGGAGGATCCTAAGAGGGACACATGGATTGCCCTGGGAAGGGGAAATAGATGAGATCTCCATGAGCAAACTGGGCATGAGGGAGGAAATAGAGATGGAACAGGGAAGGAGTGGTAGAGCAATGAAAGAGATACCATGAAAGAAGAAGATATCATAGGGAGAAACCGGGTGCTACATAAGTTCCCAGGAATCCACAAGGATGACCCCAGCAATAGTGAAAAGGGTGCCTGAATGGACTTACCCCAGTAATCAGGTCAGTGAATACCCTACATGTCATCATAGAGTCTTCATTCAATAACTTATGGAAGCAGATGCAGAGATCCACAGCCAAGCACCAGGCCGAGCTCCAGGAGTCTAGTGGAAGAGAGAGACGAGGGATTCTATGAGCAAGGGGCATTAACATCATGATGGGGAAACCTACAGAGACAACCAAACCAAACTAGAATGTTATTTATGAAGGAAATAGTCTCTCCCATGCTTTATTCATTAAGATTTTCATTCAGTTTTCACAATTATCTTACATCATTTTTATTCCCATAGGTGAATACTGTTGTTACAATCAAATGACACATACCAAAAAATTATTTTGCAATATATTTGTATATTTGCAATATCATCAATATTTGGAACATTCACAACAGATAATATTATAATAATAGATACTGTCTTAGACAGGCTTTTTTTATTGCTATGAAAAGACATCATGACCATAGCAGGTCTTATAAAGTAAAACATTTAATTGAAGTGACAGCTTAAAATTTCAGAGGTTTAGTCCATTATCATCATGGTGGGGAGCATAGCAGCATTCAGGAAGACATGGTGCTGGAGAAGTAGCTGAGAGTCCCACACCTTGCAGGTGACACAATGTTATCTAAGACACTGGGCAGTATCTTGAGCATATATGCAAACTCAAAGCCTGCCTCCACAGTGACAAATGTCCTTCAAGAAGACCACACCTACTCCAACAAGGCCACACCTCCTAATAATGCTACTCCCTTTGGAGGCCATTTTCTTTCAAATTACCACATGTATTATGTCAACCCTTATGAAATGTAAGTCATTTTAGAAATATTAATGGGAGAAATATTTTGGATTAGGCATTTCTAGTATAAATTTATGCCCCATTATAGAAACATTCACTTTTGTATTTTTCTTATCCCATCAGGAATAATCCAAGAAAATATTCTCCCACTAACACAACAGTTCACAAGCAGTGTGGGAACCCTTTGGAGGTCAAACAATAACTTCAACAGAGTCACCAAAGACCATCAGAAAACATGGATATTTATATTACAATTCAGAACAGTACCAGAATTGTGGTTATGAAGTAGAATCAAAAATCATTTTACAGTTGGGGATCACCACAACATGAGGAACTGTATTAAAGGATTGCGGCATTAGTAAGGTTGAGATCCACGGCACTAAGAGTTCACATATGCCATGTTTATTTTGAAAAATCTGGGCCGGGCGTTGGTGGCGCATGCCTTTAATCCCAGCACTCGGTAGGCAGAGCCAGGCGGATCTCTGTGAGTTCGAGGCCAGCCTGGGCTACCAAGTGAGCTCCAGGAAAGGCGCAAAGCTACACAGAGAAACCCTGTCTCGGAAAAAAAAAAAAAAGAAAAAAAAGAAAAATCTGTGAATAAGTGTTACTATATTTAATTAATAGTAACCTTCAGGAAGAGAAAATTTACTTTATCCACATTATTTGTAATTTTTAATTTATTCTTCTCAAATAAAATTCATTTTAAAATGAACAAATTGAACCTTAACCAACAAAGTAATATCCACTTCTTTTTCAGATATTTACTGTTTCTCAAAACGTGAAACACATTAAGAAAAGAGCCTACTAACAGTGAAAAAATCATGCAGGCTTATCAGGCTAGGACTAGAAATGTTTCTTCCCTCTAACTTTGAATAAATAATTAATTAAAAATTTTCTAGTGGAAACACACAACCAATGGATGGTATTATAGCCATGACTCCCATTTACAGTATCTTTATGAACTCACTTCGCCAAAAAATGACATAAAATGACCTAATAGACAGAAACACTGGTTGCTTATTTCCCCTCCCAAAGAATGACTAGCTATTCATGATGTGTTAGGTTTTAACCTTCCTTGGAAAGCTAAAACCCCAAGTTTGCATCAGATCATATTAGAAAGTTTTGATTATTCCAATTGGAAAGCACAACACACTTAGATGTACAAAAAGATTATTTACTTTACTTTTAATGCTGCCTGAAAACAAGAGTTTCCTTTGGGATTAAACACAACTTAACAAGTATGTCTTACACTGAGAATTTCACCACTTTGCTTTAAAAAGTGAAAAGCTAAGTAAATAAAATGTCATTTTCTCTTTATTTAAAGATTCAATAACTTTTAACATGGCAGTTTTCCACAAATGTCTCTACAGAGTAAAAATAATTGCTCTCAAAATGCCAACAGAAGCTTTTACATAAATTGACAAGGTTTTAGTTAAAAATGTAATGTAGGGGCAAAGAAACAAAAATGACCAAAACAAACTGTAAAGAATGTGAAATTTGGAGACTGAGCCATGCATGTACAACATGTTCTGTGATTCCTTGACAGGTATGAAATTATTGTTTGAGCATAGGGATAAATTCACAAAATGATGGAAGTCTATTAAAAGTTTCAAAATAAACCCTTCAGTTACAGTTGGGTAAGGTTTTGGATAGGATGCCATCCCATTTTGATGAGGATGAGCTAATTGTTACAGTGATCATATTTAAAAACTCTATATCAATGTACCAAAATATCTTTAAGATATTTAGCAAGCTTGACATTGGACTAATGTAGTTGAGGTCATCCTCAGTTACACAATTAGTTCGAGGAATGCCTGGGATATATCATTCCTCATCTCAAAATTGTTTTTAAAAAAGATATTTGCTTTAGAGCATATAAAGCAATTGTCTTCAAAGTGAACACACCCATACATATAGGAACTTTATCTAACTGGATGGAGGAAAGCTCTTGAATCCTTAATCGTATATAAAGAACTATAGGCAACTAATGAGTGCTGAAAGCAAGAGAGGTTGTCTTCCCCAGGAAAGAGCACACCAATTGGTTGTCTAGTGCCAAATGGCCAGCTTGTCACATACAAATAAGATTGTATAGACTGATTAGGTTATATTTAGGAATATCTGTATATAATATATGCAATAATAATTAGTGGGAAAAGAGGTCATGTAATTGAAGGAGAGTGGGGAGTAATAAATGAAATGGTTTGAGGTGGGAGATATGTTGTAATTATAATTTCAGAAATTAATATAAAAAGAACTTTATCTATAGAAATTCCTAAAAGAAAACCTGACAAAATATTTTTATTCACTCTGTAGTTTTAATATGTCCATAGCAAAACACCAAAAGCAGAAAATACATAATACATTAAAACATTTGGACGTAAAGGGTAGGGTGAGAAGAGCAGGGATGCCAGCGCGAACTCTAATGTGTAATGGGTACTTATTGTACTGATGGAGCCTGGAGTCCAGCATGTGCTTTGATAAGCTGTTAGGCACTAGAAATAGCAATGTCTCCCTTCTGCCAAAGCAGTGTTAAAGAAATGGCTCCTTTGGAAGAGGACAACTGGCTTCCCAAGGTCCTGAGAAGTGCTGGCTTTTAGAATTTGAATCAGACAGTATGTATATTTGATTTACAGTTAACCTTGTGGATATTTTTACAATCATCTTTGAACCATCAATAACCTATTAGGCCATTGCTAAAGACAATAATAGCTACAACAATTAAAACTACTCCAAATATTTAAGTCTTTTGTTTTACAGTTCAATCATAATACTTCATGTTTTTCATTTAGCATGTCTGTTTCTTTTCTTCTTTTCTTTCTTTTTTTATTTTTTTTAAACAGTTTCTCTGCATAGCTTTAGCGCCTTTCCTGAAACTCACTCGGTAGCCCAGGCTGACCCTAAACTCATAGAGATCCACCTGCCTCTGCCTCATGAGTGCTGGGATTAAAGGCGTGTGCCACTACCACCCAGCAGCATGTCTGTTTCTATGGACATGATTTTAAGTCCTTAGACTTCGATTTCTCTCTTGAATTCTGTTTGACAAAGGATTCCATCTGCTATCATCATATTCTTTTCTAAATTTTTGAATGAGGGTGATCTTCAACTGTCCTAAAGATCTCTGTAAATTCCAGGCTCATAATTCTCTCATTTACTGTAATCAGTTTACTTTTTCCTCTTAGTGTCTACAGAGGCAATTCAAACATAGTCTTATTTTTATTCAGCAATTTATTTCAAGGACAAAATAGAAAAGACGATCAATCAATTTTCCTTTATTTCTTTCTTTGTTATTTATTAATTGTGTATGTTCATGCATGTGCATTTGTATGTGCTTCTATGTGTGTGTGCTTATATGTATGTGTTCTTGTGTATGTCTGTGTGTGTGTGTGTATGCTTATACATGAATGCTGGAGCATATATGTAGAGGTAAAAACACAGCCAAGCAGGAAAATCTTATTTCATGTGTGCTCCAGGGAATGAAATCAGGGTGTGAGACTTTACGGTATATACATTAATTCATTGAGCTAATTTGTTGCCCTGTTAGATGTCTACTAAATACTTACCAAAATGACACAAATAAATTAAATAGCCAAATCCATACACGTCATCATATGTAAGTATATTACCGTATATAGAAACCTAAAGTGAGAAAATGAACCCAATTTGGTTACAAATTGTTCACTGAAGACTGCTGTGTTCAGAGTTTGGTCCACAAGTTTTGTATCGTATAATTGATAAGGAATTGGTTAGTGCAGGTCCTGAGTTAGTTAACAGATTGAACTGTTGATGGATGACTGGGAATAGTGAGAAACCAGAGGGTGCGGCCTAATGGGTGGAAGTAGATCTTTGGGAGGGTGCCTGGAGTCCAGTGTTGCTCCTAGAATCCTCTGCTTCCTCTTCCTCTGCTTCTCTCTGTGTTCTCTCTCTCTCTCTCCCTCTCTCTCTCTCTTTCTCTCTCTCTCTCTCTCTTTCTCTCTCTCTCTCTCTCTCTCTCTCTCTCTCTCTCTCTCTCTCTCTCCCCTGAGTAGAGGACGTGGTGAAGTAAACAAAGTCTCCTTCAAAACACTCCTGCAGCCATGATTTCTACTTAAGTTATGGCCTAAATTAATAAATTTATGCAACAGTAGACTGAAACCAGGAACCAAATGAAATTCCCCATCGTTTTGAGTTTTGCACTCCATTTTCTTTAGCAGTGAAAGCTGATCAGCATCTTGCTATAACGAAAGTTTCAAGGAAACTTTGACCCCTCCCTACCTGATAAAATTAAATCATCTTCCTAGCAAAAAAAAAAAAAATGATTTGAATCAATGCACAACTTTGACGACTGCAAGATTAGCCTCAGGCAAACAAGATTGGCGTTTAATCTCTGCATTTCTGTGCTTCTTGCACTCTTTTCCTAGCCTAATTTTTTGATGTTAAATAATCAGTATATATTAGTACACAAAAGAAGATAAAGCTTAGGTTCCACTGTGTTTGCCTTTCATAGTGTTTGTTGATATTCCTGTACAATGAAGAAAGTTTTCATAAACAGCCTGAAACAGACATACTTTCAAAAATGTAACAAAAAGCATTAAATTCCTACTTTGCTTTAACCTAACTATATAGTTTTATAATTTCTAAATTTAAATTTTATTTTTATGCCCTGTTCAACTTCCCAACATGATGGAAGTACCCAGGAGAGTAACATTTAACAATGTCCATGCTGCCACCAGGTAGCATGTAGCCAGGCCACAAACCTTTCTTGTCTGTATGAGCAAAAGCTAAATCTGCCATACTTGGAGATGCCTCTATATACAGAAATGGGACTCTGCCATGCTGGTGTCTCTGTACCACAGCCCACATGAGAAACACAACAAGGAAGTTGTTTCTGGCTCCATTATGTGTTCTAGAATCCTTTTCTTTTCAAGCTTTCTCAGGTCTTATGTGGAAATTCCTGCCACACTTTGGTTGGGCACCAAATGCAGTCAGAGGCTTTTCTGCATCCTGCCTAGTTCTGCAGCCACTTATAAAATAATCACTCAGAGGCTTATATTGCTTATAAATGCTGGGCCTATTGTTCTGGCTTACTACTAGCTAGGTCTTACAACTTAAATTAACCCATTTCTATTAATCCATATTTTGCCACATGGCCATGGCATTACCAGTCTGCTGGCATCTTACACCTTGGGCTGCTGGATGACTCTGCCCTTCTTCTCCCTGTATCTCTACTTGGATTTCCCACCTGGCTCTATTCTGTCTTGTTGTAGGCCAAAACCGCTTTATTCATCAACCAATGAGAGCAACACATATTCACTGAGTACAGAAGGACATCCAATATCACCTGGAATTTATCACGTCCTCATTTTCATTTAGTATCAAGGCTCTTAAATACTTCTCTTTTATTCTTCCTCATCCTGTGTTGGTGCTCATTTTCTCAAATGGTTTATGTTCTATGAAAACACTTGAATTTGGTTTTTGTAAAATTTGAGATTAAAGTTAACCTGTATTCCATATTTATACAAAAAATCTAATGTAAACCATAACATTTTCTATAATCTCTTAAAGTTGAAATTATTAAAAGTTCTAGAAGGAGCATTTTGCATTTTTATGATTTAGAAAAATAGTTGCCAGGCTCACAGGAAGTTAGAATATTTGTGTGAAATGTATAATTGTTCATTCTTGAAGTTCAAATTGCTAAATAACTTCTGATGATCTAGGAATAATTAACCTGAAGTAGGGATTTATCACCTTAAAAATTCCTTTGGCATGTCCTAACTGGTATCTCAACTTGTACACCAAAGTCTTGTTAAAGAGATGACTGCCTTTGTAAAGCACTTTCATTTGAACTGTGGTAAATGACTGGATTATAGTTTTGCTATCTCATGCCAGTATTCCTTAGAATACTTTACTAAAGCCATCTTGTGCAGAACTGGTTGGTCTCTTGTCCAGCCCTAAATTCCTACCCACTAATCTGCTTGGGAAAGTCCTATCAGCATTTAATAAAGACTCCAGTCAACTTACTCAGGCCTCTCAGGAGCCTTTCCCTTCAGGTTCCCCATAATAGAACATGCCTTTTAAAATTGTCATAAGAAAAAAAGACCCTACTTTTTAATCAGTGAATATATTTATTTATACCTTCAAACCTCTATTAACATGGAATTAGAACTACAGAAAATGTCTTGGTTACAAGCCTTGTGACTATGAATTTGCCTCTATGGTTGATATTTTACCACCCCATTAAATAATTCTGATATTTTTTAATTGAGTCCACTTTTCAAAATATTTTTTCTAGTTTTTTCTACATTTCTTCAAACTTTCAGGTACAGGAGAACAGATTGATAGACATAAGAGGTAAAAGTAGATTTTGCTTGTTTTATCTTTAGCAATCACACAAGCAAAAATTACTATAAATTTCATATATGCAATGAAAACTATATATTTTGTGTGATATATCTAAATTGGCTAATTCCCAAAATACATCTGTAACCATAAGTTTCTCTGATCCCACCCAACCCCACGGTCTCATGTTTCTCCAGTTCCACCAGGCTCCACGGTCCTGCCGGGCCCTGTGGTCCTTTAGCTGCTTATAAAATAATCACTCAGAGGCTTAATATTAATTGCAAATTTTATAGCCTATTGTCTCAAGCTTCTTGCTAGCTAGGTCTTGCAACTAAACTCAACCCATAACTATTAATCTATGTATCTCCATGTGTTCCATGGCTTTCCTTCATCCCATTACATGTTGCTCCTTGGATAGCAGTTTGGTGTCTCCCCCAACTCCATCCTTCTTTGTCTTGTCTTTAGTTTGAATGTACTGCCTAAACATATTCTACCCAGTCATAAGCCAATCCAGCTTTATCTTAGGAAGGAAATTCAGTTTAATAATTTTAAATATCAGTAATTCTTTTCCTAACATTTTAATGTCTTCCAATTGATATTAAAAACAATCTTTTAGTGTCTTTATATTAAAAATTGGTCTTATTTTTAAAATTCTGAGTGGAACAACATTGTGCAGTTCACATGGAGCTTCATTTTATGTGTACAGCTGTTATTCAAAAGTGGAGGCCAATAAATAAGTTAAATAGAAGATAGGCTTCAAAATAAAAGTTTAGAATTCTCATCATTAGTTTTAAAGTCAAAGACCCTAATATATTCCATGAGAAAGTAGGAATATAAGACAGATGGAGAGGTATATACCCCTAGTGCCAGAACTTGAAAGCTAAGGCAAGTCATCAGTTCATTATCTCCATCTCAGTCATGGACTTACAGTAAAACATTAGAAAGAAACAAAGATAAAGGCTGACATAGTGTCATGAGCTAGAAATTCCATTATTCAGAAGAATCAGCAATCCAAGGTCAGCCTTGACTGCATAGTAAAACTTCAGTAAGCCATATATATTTCATTTACACACATAAATACTTCCTATTATGGGAACTAAAGACTGGGGTGTTTAAAAAAAAAGAGGGCTTCAAACTTTTAAAAAGTTTCAAGAATTAATGTTAATTTTGCTAAGCAAATGAAAGTAATAATTTGTGAAATATTAAGGCAATTTTCAATTTAGACACACCTAACAATTACTCCTGTATTTATGTGTTACACTACCTTAGCTTGAAAATGTCGAAATGCTGAAAAAGAGTTTTAAGCGGATGTAAATCTTTTATATTTAGTGATTGAAGTGGCAAAGACGAAGTCCCATATTGTCACCCTAATTTTTACTGATGTCATTTCTGGCCAAAATGGTATTCCTGTCTTCAGTGAAGAAAATACTTTCATCAATAGGCATCATGAAATGTGGGTATGAATATCTTAAGAGGCATTCACCATTTAATGTCTTAGCCATATAGTTATGATGACTCATAAGCTATATCTTCAAAGGTTACCTTTGTTCCCACTTTCTCTTTCTTTTATAAATCATATTATAGGAAAGGCAGTCTTGGATTGAATTGTAATCCAATAAAATAAAATCATGAGCCACTATCGTTCCAGAAAGTATAATACATCTTTTCTTGCAAATATGGTTTCTAGTGAGATTTCTGGAATATTGAATGTTCATAGCCAGGAGTGGGAAGAGTCATAAACAGTTGTAGCATGTGCAGGAATTCTTGCTTTTATTTGTCAAGAGGCTTCAGATAGATATAACCTATTCTCCCTTTTGATATCCCAATTATTGCTCTTCCTGTACAGCCTCATAATTAGCATTGTGCTGTAGATTTATGCCCTTCATTCTGCTTTTTGATAAAACTTGTAACCACATAAAGACACTTTAAAGTTTTTTAATGATATAGTTAATCTAATTTTATATAATTTGGCATAGCAATTTAGATGCCTTTTCCGGCTCCTTTGATATCCTAATTAGTGACAGAAGCAAATGTGATAAGTTTCTGGTAACAAGAAAGAACATGAAATTGACTGACAACTATCACCCTAGTCATAAATATGAACCCAAACCAAGTCCAACTCAGAACAGTAGAAAGAGTAGGTACAATCGCCCCAAACAGTTTTATGATGAACCCACAACAGAAGTGGAAGCCATGATTTCAGAATCAGCCCTTGATTTTTGTAATTGATACAAATCCTACAGCATCCTTGAACCTGTTAACATGTGAGACACAAGCATGCACATGTGAAAGGAGATATAAAGCTAATTGTTTTCAAGTTTCAACATTGTCATAGAATTAGTTTTCTTTTTTCTTTTATAGTCGGTAAGTCCAAAACTGTGCTTTTAGTAGTGAAAGATTAAAACCCCAAGTGAAATTATATGGCTTCAGAATTGCTATTTAACTCTATAGAAGTCAATCGAGGCGCATAGAATTTTGGACCTGGCAACTGTTTGTTTGAATTACTACCTTAATGTAGCTTTGTAATTTTTTTTTCTTAGGAAATAATTACAGAATGAGATACACAATTACAAAATGATGATGTTTTATAGAAAACAATAATAAAATTAATTATGAAATCTCATAAAAATATGAAAAAAATAAACAAGGTTTCTCATATGATATCTCTACTATATTTGGAAACTTCTCACTGAACCAGCCTCGTTGTGCAATGGTTAACATAGCTTTGAGTCCAGTGAGATAGACACATGAAAGTTACAGTAAATTTGTTTACTAGGTACACATAAGTAGCAGTTGACAGTGGGAGCTTAAGATTCATTGTGAGCTGTACGTGACGGCTTAGGAAAATCTAGGTATAATTTCCCAAGTGACTGTTATTTTAGCACAGTGTCTGCATTTGGTCAAGTAGAAAGTAATTTTTAAAAGTACTAATTTGCTGTGAGGGAGCAATATTTTGTCAGAGCTAAAGTATAAACTTTAAATCTTGCTCTGAAAGAGATAATTTTAGAAAGCAAGATTGGATAAGGAATTGCCTTTAATGGTGCTACTTACTCAATTCTTGATTTTTTTTCTCAGTCAGCTGTGGTACTACTGTTATGACCTCTGTAAGAAAAGTCAGTTCCCTCTGGAGCTCATGATGTTGCAAAGGGTGCTTGGAGGAATTCCCTCCAGTTGTTTCTTCAGTTTCAACCTCCCCTTTTGCTGTGACTTTTCAGTTCATAAACAATTCACACTTCTTGAACATGTCTTTGTACTCAAAAGGAGGAAAAATAATAACTGTCTATTCTTTATTTCCCAAAATTAGAACATCTAATTAGAATGTAATTTCACCACAGGGAAAAGTCACAAATCTTAATGACAGTGAGAACTGATGAAAAAAAAAATGTGTTTTCCAAATAATGACTTCAGAATTAAAGTTACTTAAAGGTAAGTACTAGTCACTACTCAGTGACAGCAGTTTCTAGCAGATTACATGAAATTTTGAGTATAAAGCCAGGAACTAGGAGAGCCAATATTTGAACCCAAGGCATTCTGATCTAGACAAGAGACATCAAACACTTCTTAATGTGATAGCCGTCATTCTTGGAGGTAGATGAATATATAACCCTAACAGCCTGTTTTCTCTTTTTTGCCAGTTGGAACAAATGCTTCAAGTTTACCTAATCTGGTCTGATTAGGTGAAATAAATTTGAAGTGAAAACTTTAGTATAATGTAACTTAAAAGCCATAGTGAACTTTAGGTGTTCTAACAGTTTTAGAAGACTTTGCTGAGATTATGTTAAACATATTAAAATTTGAGAAAGTTAATGGTGGTAGCATTGTTGGAACTGTTAAAATCAAAGTGATTAATTATAAAATTATAGCAGAATTTTCATGGATAATTGAGAATTAATATGTTATAAAAATAATTATTAAAATAGTGTAACTTATTTTTCAGTAATTTCTTATGATTTAATTATGAAAGTCAAAGAAGTAACACTTTTTAAGTTTTTGAATATGCTATTGTTTGAATTTGTCTACTCCATAATTCAAAGTAAGCTAGCAATAAAAGTGGAGCTGTTAGAGGTGCCTGGGTCACCTGAAGAATAATGCCTGGGTTGATCTCCAGCCTAGCTAGTGGTACGTAAGTGTTTCATCTGAGAAATGCCTAATCTCTGCCTCTAAGAAGACTGTTTATTTTTAATCTACTTCTTTTGGCGTCATATCAAAGCAATTAAATTGTGTTTGGAAAAGGGGGACAGAACACTGGTGAGGTAGAAACAGTAAGATCCTGAATTGAAGCTACAGTCGGTACATTGTGAGTACAGAATCTTTAGACCATCCTTTGCTCCATGGTAACACTGTCAATAACAACAACAACAATAATAATAATAGTAAATAAGCCAGGTGCGATGTCATGTATCTATCACATGGGAGACAAAGGGAGGCAGATCTCTCTGAGTTTAAGACCAGCTTGGTCTACATAACAAGTTCCCGGATAATCAGGGATATGTATTGTGATCTGCCTAAAAATTGACCCCAAAAGAAAAGAAAGAAATTTTCCCAAGTGAAAAAGAAGTGAAGGCATGTTTGGATATTTGAATAGGGTGAGGTATCAGGAGAAAATTCAAAGTCTATAAAATTAAAAACAAATACTTACGAGGTACATGTATTATCATACACTTAACATTTTGTGTATTAATTTTTATATCTGTAAGATGGGAATAACAAAAACTAATATGATAATTTTGGGTGATAATCAAATGAGAAACTTAAGGTAAATTTTAGGAATGACAAAGTATGACTTAAATATATAATGAATCTTGTTTTTCTTTCCTGTTTAATGTTGGGAAAACAAGAAAATATATGTCTAAGGAAACAGAAGTGCTGAAATATGGATGCAACAATACAAACTAGTAATAATGGTTTCCCTGATAGTTAGATATGAGAAATGAAGTGTAGAGTATAATTCAGGGTATGCTTGAAATGAAGAGCCATTGGCATCTTTTGAGAAATATTGCATTAAGGTAGACGAGAAACCAGAGAGATAATTTTGTGATACAGATCTTGATTTGGGTAGCTGAAGAAATACCTTGGTAGCAGGAGGAGCAGGAGAGAGCCTGCCTCAACAAGGCAGATGGAGAAAACTGACACGCTACATTTGTCCTCTGACTGCCACATACATATTGTGACACACGTGCACATTCACACACTAATGACAAATCACAAAACAAAATTAAAATCACAGTATCTTAAGGTTTCTTTTCTCTCTTTTATGATAGTGATATGACCTTTAGTAGCCATAGAGACTATCATAAAATCATTGGAACAAAGTGAGAAAGCAGACTACAATAGTGTGACCTGGAATTTCATGCTGCAACTTGTTCAGCATGGCCAGCTGAGCAGTAGCAAGGGCAGAAATGTTGTGTTGATGATGATTGTCTCTAAACTGTTGCTTAGAGGTTCACTACATATCGAGTGAATGTCCTTTCTTTACAAATCCAATATCAACAATATTAGTGCGCTGTCATCCCGAGTCAATTAGAATTACCCACCAACATGTTGTAATGGGCATTATTCACTGTGAACAGAGTCGCTTTTTCCCCTGGGTGGTAAGATAAACGTTCAAGTGCTGCATTTTCCATTAATAGCCTGGTAGAAAGCATCAAATATTGTTCATCTTTTTTGCTGCACACCTGTAGGGTTGAAATGATGTCTCTGGAACCTTTGCTGCTCACAGCCTTCTGAGCACCTAGACAAGTACTGCATGAGGATGGAGGAAAAACATCCAGCCATGCAGGCTCTTTTTAGATGCCAAAAAGGAAAAATGAATAAATAAGCCCACCCCATAAAACCTACAAGAAATTGTGACTTGGCAGTGTCAAGGTCTGGAATTAGGGATGAAGGTCATTGGGAAAATCTGAAATTACTCTCTATATCCTATTCTTATTACACATTCTCGCTAAATGTGATACATTTAAGAAAGAAAAAGAAAAGAATTTAAACACAAAGATGGCCTGTTTTCATCGGTTTCTAATAAAACAATGTACACAGATGGGGGTCAGACGTATGCTGCATAAACATAAGAAAAGCACATTTAAGTGTAAATGTACATAATCTGTAGTAAATATGCTAATTACATCTTATTTTATGTTTATTTTACATTATTTTTGTGTGTGTGTGTGTGTCTGTCTGTCTGTCTGTGTATATGTATGCCACATGTATAGGTTCCTGTGGAGGCTAGGAAAGGGGGTCACATCACCTTAGTCCTGAGTTTCAGGCAGTTAGGAAGAGCTCACTACAGATCTAGGAACTGAACTGGGGTTCTCTGTAAGAACAGCAACCTCTCTAGCCTTGTAATTTATTGTTATAATATTAAAAAATATTGGTTGGAACATAAACTAAATAAATTAGTTAAATTAAAATAGCCTTAATCTGTATATTTTGATAAACATGTAGCCATGCAAGGCTCAGCAGAACCAGTGAAGGCAAAGGTGCAGAGAAGAAACGAACCTCAGGAGTAACAGTCAGTCCAACGTAAAGGACAGAAAGCTACCATGCTAGGAAATATCTTTACTTCCTACATAATAGTGTCTTTTATGTCATTTATCTTTTTTGAGGGAAGGATTTTAGGAAGCATGGGTGGGACAAGGCTGTAAAACATTCACTTGCCACATTTTGTGGAAAATATCCTTAAAGTATCTTTGGAATATAAAATCTTTATACCTTATCTTATTCACATGGATAAGTGTCAGTTGCAAAAAGTGGATATATAAAATTTGTTCAAAACGATGTTTCTGTTTTGATGTTATTGATGTTCTTATTGTTATGAGTAGCATTTTTGGTAATCTTCCTCATTTGAAGTATTTCTCCCTTCCTGTCACTTGAGATGAGCAAGAAATTGGGTGTTTGTGTATTGCCAGCTTAGGTTAATGCAAGGTTGCTTTTTAGGAAATGGGCATTGCTGGACAACTAATCCTCAAGAAATAGAACAGACAGAATTAAGGAGAAACTTCTGAGCAGTAAGTATCCTTAAGATGTGAAGGAGTTCATGTGTTCCTTTGTATATAAACTTATATTACCACCAATTACCTAATATAAATGGATGTATTACCAAGGATGTGCAGTGACTGGAAGCCATGCATCTTAAGATGTCCCAATTATTTTGGAAAATACTTATAACACAATGTAGCTCAACCAATATACAGTGAGGTACTTGTTAGTCACCCATAAAAGCACTTCTATTGTCCATAGGAAGCTTATCATAATAACAGCACACTGGGAAAAATGTATATATATGTGTGCGTGTGTGTGTGTGTGTGTATGTGTGTGTGTGTGTGTGTAATTTACATACATGTAGTAATTTACACATATACACACACACACATATATATATATATATAGTAATCCCTGGGGTAAGCAAATGAAAAATGAAAGAAAAAATGAACAAATAAATAAATAATGGTGCATTTATAAAACATAAATTAGGAAGGATTACAGGAAAACAAAGTATTGATATGCATAGCTACATATTGATATCATAAATGAGTATGTTGAGTGATAAGAACCATAAGTAAGATGGGGGAAGAGACTGCCAGCCACCGCCAGGACAAGCAGCATGTAAAGATGCCGGTAAGCCACGAGCCACATGGCAAGATATAGATTTATAGAAATGGATTAATTTAAGATATAAGGACAGTTAGCAAGAAGCCTGCCATGGCCATACAGTTTTTAAGCAATACAAGCATCTGAGTGATTATTTTATACATGGGTTGTGAGACTGCGGGCCTTGGTGAGACCTGGAGAGAAGCTCTCCAGCAACAAATGGCACCTAGCGTGTTGGCAAGAGTTTCCACATAAAACCTGAGAAAAAAGATTCTAGAATAGAGCTAAAAACAGCTTCCTCATTGTCTCTCTCAAGTTAGTGGCAGCCTGCATGTTTGAGCTTCTATGGCGGGTTCCTGGCGTGTGAGCTCGACCTGCAGTATGGCGGGAATGACGCGTCTGCCAGTGACACATTAAGCTGCGTGGTGGATTTAGCCTTTGCTAGTACAAAACAAAACAAAAAAAGAGGTTTCTGGGCTACACGCTGCTTTGATAGAAGCATAGACCCACGAAGGCTCCCAGAGCTGGTGGTAAACGTACCACCGCCATGTTGGAAAGCTGAAGTGGGTGGAGCCAGCAGCCATAGTGCTGTTTCAGTCTTAGAATGCTGCAGTTTAAAGCAATAGGCTCAAGGTAATATAAAAAATAAGCCACATAAAGATGGCTACCACACAGAGAATCTGGATTATGTTCTCTTTGATATTCGTAACTGAAGAAAAACATTTGATTGCAAAAGCTGTTGAGTTATGCCAAAATGTATATTTTAAAGGTACCTTGACTTCAAAATTTGGATGTAAGGATATGTTGCTTTGGAAAGGAAGCTCTGCTTTTGTTTCCACAGAAAGCCAGAGGCTATGGATTTATTCCAGATTAAGATACATCAGGTTTGACCAGCCAAGACCCCCTGAAAGGTCTCTGGTGACACCATGGTCCAGATGATCCAACATCCAGAATGGTTTCAAGGCAACTGGCTCAGACAATACAGCCTCATGGACTACTCCATTATCCTAAAATTTTCTTTGTGTCCCCATAAGATACAGTGCCCCCCTCTAGCAGGAAGTAGTAAGAAAAGCTATGCCCAAATTCCCAAATTATATGTAATTTTACTATGTTAATGATAAAATCTTCCTTTTTGAAAAAAAAAGGCGGGGGGAAGTGCTGTGGGATGTTCTGTATGACAAATATGTTAATAAATAAAGCACTGATTGGCCAGTAGCCAGATAGGAAGTATAGGTGGGACTAACAGAGAGAAAGATTGAGGGACAGGAAGGTGGGGGAAGAGACTGCCAGCCACTGCCAGGACAAGCAGCATGTGAAGATGCCGGTAAGCCACGAGCCACATGGCAAGGTATAGATTTATAGAAATGGGTTAGTTTAAGATATAAGAACAGTTAGTAAGAAGCCTGCCATGGCCATACAATTTGTAAGTAATATAAGCGTCTGAGTGATTATTTTATACATGGGTTATGGGACTGTGGGGCTTGGTGAGACCTGGAGAGAAGCTCTCCAGCAACAATAAGTAAAGGACATGGCCTGTTAGTTAACGTTTAATAAAATGCGAATTACTCCCTATTTTTATAAATCAGTACCATGATTGCCAAAATTGAAGTAAACAAGGTGACGAAACAGGACTGTAGTTGATAAAGAAGCTTTAGTAGCGTTTGTTAGACTGTTCTTCCAAGGCACAGGATAAGAGGATATGGGGCTTCTGTCCTGTGGAGGAAATGATGCTTATGATTGGATGGAGAAAAAAACAGACTATGATAAGAAATTGAAATTGCCAATAACTTAATTTTGGGCTTCTCACCCCAAGAAAAGCAAATTTATGTCTTTATAAATCACCCAGGCTATGGATGTTTGTTTTATAGCAGCACATACATATTTAGGCTGAAATGCAACTTTTTAAAAGTATAGAAATTTGGGTTTGTGTGGGGAGAAAAACTGTTATTAATGCTAAAATAGATAAAGGACAATGTAACAATAGCAAAAAATTACAAAGTTGGGCAACAGTTGGAGGAGACATTAAAAAGGGATTCAAATATTACAAATGGCTTAGTTATGAAAAACATACCAAAGTATGTTCAAATGAAGTACAGATTTATGTATTTGGAGTATATATTTACTGGTCAGATATGCACAAGCCAGTGATCATGACCAATCAAATGCTGCTACAAGATAAAGTTGAAAATAATAATAAAAGTACTCAGATGTCAAATATATCACAGATTATAGTTCGGGACCAGGAAAGCACCATGAAAAGCATCTAAGGAAATATCACCTCTGCAAGACCATTAGAATAGTACAAGTCAAACCAAGCACAATCTGCTCAAAATATTACAAGGATATCTAAATCACACTGGAAAAATAAACCCCAGTCCTAAACAAGAGAAAAGCAGATACCAAGGAGAATTCTATGCTCCAGGAAGGCAGAGTCTTCACTGATAACCTACCTGATGTATCTCAAAGGCCCATAGTGCAGGTGGTGTAATTGGGATGATGAATGACTTTGAAGGATCAAAGTATACAGTGGGAGGTTAGGAACAATCTGAAATTAAAGGAACAGTTCAGAAACAAGAAACTCAAACAGGTGGTTAACCTAGATTTTGTCTGAAAGCCAATTATGTGCTTTTCCCATCTCCATTTAAGTCTTTACCTGAATATCAATTATTTTCAGCCAACAAAAGCATACACAATCTGAGCTAAACATGAAATGTCACTGTTGGAACATATGCTGTTAGGCAATGTATTCCACAAAAGAAATTGTTCTGATATTTTAGGATTAAATTTAACATGATGACTCTGAACTAAAAAAACAGACTGGATAGATTTTCTTTGGGATTGATCTCCACATTGGCGAAGCTATTGAAAATAGCATGAAGAACAGACATAGATTCATTTGTCCTTGTGTGTTTTCTACCTATTTTTATTTGTCTTTAATAGTTAGCTATATGCATTACACCATCAGAAAAATAGCATCCCTAGAGGGATGGATTTCTGAGGCTCTGCAGGACTTGTTCAACAAATCTGCCTTATAACAGATTGTTTTCAACAGAGATTAAACTGGAGAAAACATAAAATGATAAAAATGTACTTTAAAGTTGTCAAAAGTGAACATCTGAATAAGAAAAGCTCATCTTTACCCATCCAGTCAAATTTCTTAGAAAAATATAGTACTTTAACAAATGGCATGATAAATTGCCCAAGTAACAACTTGTTATTTTATTTAAGGAACAGTAATAGACAACCACAGTCAGTTTCCTTCACTCACCAGAAGGGAAATGCAGAGGATGTGTTGGTTAAAACTATTTTTACACTTTGCATTTCTTTTCCATTTCCAAATGTGCATCTCTCCTTTTGTGCACGATATACTAATTAACACAGGAAAGTCTTCCACTCATTCCTTCATAGAGCCTTCCAACTTATATTTCATTTCTTGAGTGATCAATCTTTACAGTGTGATATTCATGTTCTTCTTCTCTCCACATCCCGAAAGAGGGGGAAAAAAGAGTTGATCATGAAATGAAGGCTTGAAGAATGATTTTTCTCCTTAGTACATCAGACAGCCTGAGAATTCTAGGTTACCTTGGAGAAATGCTTAAGCAGATTAGTTTGAGGTACTCATTCATGTCCAGCATTTCCATAACATAAACATCATCCAGGTTTGATGTACAACTGACTGAATGTCAATACCTTTCTAGGACATTGCCTTTGCAGAGTCTATGTAGAATTAACGGCAGCCTTTAGGACAGCCTGCTCCAAGACAACACCCAAAGAATGAAAAGAAAAATTCATAGATGCTGTGAGGGTTACACCTTTTTTTTTTTTTTGAGACAGGGCTTCTCTGTGTAGCTTTACTCCTTTCCTGGAACTCGCTTTGTAGACCAGGCTGGCCTCAAACTCACAGAGATCCACCTGGCTCTGCATCCAGAGTGTGCCACCACCGCCCAGCTTAGACTTTTTTTTATCTGAGGGTAATAAAGAAACACATACTTTCTAATGGCAACTTTCTCTTTTACTTCATCTTAAACAAATCTCCTTTTGAAAATCTGTCTCCATACAGCTTCATTCTCCACACAACTACATTTTCCATACACCTCTTCTACACAGCTATACATCTCATCTACATAGCTCTCTTCTATTCACACATCTCTCCTCAACGACTACATACCACCTCTCCACACATCTCTCTACTACACAGCCACACATCTCTACAGTTACATCTCTTCATATAGCTACACATCTCTCTCTACATACATCTCTCTTATACACATCTCTCTTCTACATATATCTTCCTACATACATCTTTACACAGCTACTACTCCATCTCTCTATACCCCTCTCTCATCTACATAGCTACTCATCCTCTCTTCTCAGCTCTCTGTGCACACATCCTCTCTTACATGGCTCTACACAGCTCTTTACACAACTCTCTCTACATAGTTCTCTCTATACATATCTCCTTCAAGAGTAAAATCTGAAAATGCCTTAATATGTAGGCCCTAAGCCCCAGGGCACATCCTGTGCCCACTTCCCATCTCAGCCCCAGCAAGGCAGCTGGGCCCTGCCTGCAAATGTGGTGGAATCCCACTGCTCTGGTGGAGACCCCAGCAGCCAGCCAGCAGGTGAGAGAACTGTGGGCAGGATATATCACCACTACTGCCACCCACTGGACTTGGTTCCCACAAGACCCACCGCACGACCCGCCACCACCTACCCCAGCATCCTCCAGGAGACAGCCCTCTTTGGCAACACCAGCCAACTCTATAGGCACAAGCGTCACCTACACCAGTGGGAAGAACAGGTGAGTGGATGGTCTCCCAGCTGAAATGCTCCAACCTCCAGCCCCAAAGGCCCAGGGAACGAACCTCTTGTGCCCCCTCCCATTTCAGCCTCAGCAAGGAACCTGGGCCCTGCCCCCAACTTTGGTAGAATCCCCATGCTCTGGTGCATACCCTAGCAGTAGGCCAGCAGTCAAGAGACCTGTGGGCAGACTGCACCACCACCCCTGTGATCTATTGGACTATTCCTACAAGAACCACTCCACCACCTAACCGTACCTACCTCAGCATCCTCCCTTCGGGCAGCCATCTCTGGCAACATCAGTAGATCCTATTGGCACAAGTTCTACCCGATAGCTGTTGGCAGTACAACAGCCCCTATAAGCACAAGCATCATCTACACTAGTTAGAAGAAGAGATGGGTAAATGCCAGTGTAAGAATACATTCAACATCATAATGGGCAATATGGCACCACCAGAACCTAGTGGTCCTACAACAGCAAGGCATGAACATTCCAAGACAGATGAAGTAGAAGAAAATGACCTTAAAATAACATTATAAAGAGAATAGTATAGTGGTATTCTATTTGTACTGAAATGTGATTTTATTTGTATGTTAATAAATAAAGTTGCCTAGGGGTCAGAGCTATTAGCAAGCCATAGTGAAAGCCAGGGCGGTGGTGGTCCATGTCTTTAATCCCAGCACTTGGTAAGCAGAACTAGGTAGATCTCTGTGTGTTCAAGGATACAGCCAACATTGGAGACACACGCCCTTAATCTCAATACCAACTATAGAAGACTTGGACAGTGACAGACGACAGTAATGAGGCAGTCACGTAGTTGGGTTTACAACCAATGAGAAGGCAGAACAGACTCTTATTTAAAAACGAACGCACAGTAAGTAGTCCTTTTCGGAGAGGTCTCCTGGCGGGAGAAGCTAGCTGGCGGAAAAGCGGGTAAGAATCTTAGCTCTGACCTCTTTGGGCTTTCATCCTTACATTGGCTTTGTGTTTATTATTTAATAAGGCGGTTGGTTACATCTACATTTGGCGCCCAACGTGACAAGAATCCATAAGAAACCGCTTGACTTGCGGCAGGTCGCGGCGGGTCCGGGTTCCCGCCCGGGCAGCCGGCTCCCTAGGCCAGGCGGCTGGCTTCCTACCTCGGGTTCAGGCCGGACTGACCGTAGCCCCAAGCAGTTAACTTAAAGCCGGTGCTCCAAACAACTCGGGTCTGCCCTGCCGAACAGGATACCTGCCTGTAAATCCAACGCACGTGGTCGGAGTTTAAGGCAGTTTAACCCAGGCTTGACTCCGCTCAAGCCACAACACGTGGCTGGATTTAAGCTTTTGGTAGCTCGCTTTCTTGCTCTTGCTCTCTCTCTCTCTCTCTCTCTCTCTCTCTCTCTCTCTCTCTCTTTCTCGATTCACTTTGGACACTAGGTGGCTGTTTTGAAATTCCCTCGGATTTCTACTGTTCTGCGCGGATTTGGTAAGTCAATTAACATATCAGATATTTTATTTTATTTTATTTTATTTTATTTTTTTTTAGGATTCCAACACATTTTATTTTGCAGACCACTGGTGTGTACTTTCGAGGACCAACATCATATAGATTCCTATAAAGTGTCCAGTTAGTGTCCTTCTGTGACAGCTTCCACCGCTCAGGGCCACGCTTGGTGGCTTCAGTTCCAGCTCTAGGTGGATACAGGAGGTCCTGTGGCTCCTGAAGGACACAACCACGCTGCGGCCTCTTCCTTCAGGGAATCCGTTTGCCCAGTGGCAGGTTCCTGGTTTTCTGTGTTGAGTGAGGCTGGGTGAGTTTACAAAGTGCAGCTTTGGGGCCTGTTAGCAGGAAGCATTGTGACCTGGAGAAGTGGTGCTTTTCTCTACTGAAGAAGGTGCTTGAGGACCCAGTGCCCTTGTGCTTAACGATGGGAGTCCCCAGCTGCTTCATAGTTAAAAGATAAGGAAGCCCCAATTCTGTCTTTCTAGAATGTCACCCGAGACACTGAAATAGAAAAGGAGAAGACAGGGACTGCCCGGTGACACAGCTCTCAGTATGTCTGGGGTGGGAAGCACCTTTAGAAAGCGCCTATGTGGCAAGAGATACGCATCGAAAGATTCAAAATGAATCAACAGTATGGATAACAATATCATTCTCAACTCAGAAGCTGCCTCGAGGGTGGGTGCATCTTCAGTTAATGTAACAGGAAAAGAAGGCCATGGATTTCATTTTATTAATTGCATCCACTCACAAACCGACCTAGGGTCACCAGATGTGGGACACAATGAGATTTGTGTTGTTCTTAGTCTTTAATTGAAGTGATGATAAAAGAAATAGATCTATTTAAAAACAAAATCCAGTAGCTATATCTGTCTAGATTAGGAGGTGGCACCAGGTGTGGGATTCACGTTTTGCGTGGCTACTTGAGGTGCGACTTCAATAATCCGAGGTTTGTCGATGATTCTGGCTGTGCGGTTGCCCTTCTCTACAATCCCAATAATCCATGCTTGGTGGCCTTCGCCATATTTGGGGGACTTTATCTCTGCACAGAACCGAGCTGCTTGCTCACGTGGTAAACAGATTAGCAGGCCTCCTGATGTCTCCGGGCAGGTCCCATGCATAAGGCCGAGCATGTTTCCACAGGCTTTGCTTACAGCTGCCATCTTGGCCAGCACAGGAAGGTTGTGAATCACAAATGACACCTCGTTCCTCTGTTGCTTGGCCAGGTTCTGTGCATGACCCAGAATCCCGAAGCCTGTGATGTCAGTGGCTGCGTGAGCATTGAACGTGTGCATAAGGCCTGCAGCTGTCCTGTTGAGCCGTGCCATGTTCATCATCGCTTCCTGGTATGCCAACTCCACATCTTCCTGGGTGACCACTAGTTTGATTTTATTCCACTTTTCAGGAATATCCAGCCACTGGTGCACAGCGACCGCAACTTGCGTCCCCAGGGGTTTTGTCAAGACCAGCACATCTCCTGGTACTGCATTATCTGGCATGATAAATTCATTGGGCTGGCAGACAGTTGTGGCGACTCCTCCTAGAACAATCCAGGGGTTTAACACTGTTTGGCCCCCTGTTACAGAGGTTCCCGCTTCCTCTGCCGCATCTTTAAAACCCTGTATAATTAGCGGTATCACTTTATCCCTTTCCCTGTCAGTCATTTTATTACTGACTCCAAGGAGCATCAGCATATTGTCACATTCGGTAACGCCCATTGCATAGAGGTCACTGAGGACATTAGCACATGCTATCCTGCCCATCATGTAAGGGTCGTCGACGATAGGATAAATGTAATCTGTGGTTTGAACCAAGGAAAGACCACCATGCCTCAAAGGAATGACGCAAGTATCCATTCCAATGCCAAGCCGTGGCATAACAGCTCCCAGAAACTGCTCATCTTCTTGGAAGTGATTCTCTTGTAAAGATTCCAGCAATTTCTGCAAGACATCTTGGGGCACTTTGCAGCCTGTGCCTTTCAGTTCTGTAAACCTGGTTAGGCGGAAGCTCTTGTCCAACTCATAACTTTCCGGGTTAAAGGACTCCCGAGTAGACATGGTTCTGGGGCCACACTCTTCACAGTTCAGCCCCTCCCCTCCCTCTCTCTTGATCCACCGGCCTTTCTAGTTGTGATCCACCTGCTCGCTTTGC
>CABHPH010161049.1:0-25680 GCA_902168325.1 Peromyscus nudipes
AGAGAGAGAGAGAGAGAGAGAAACCTGCTGAGTCCAATTGGTGTCCTTATTTATGCCGGTGTTTATGGTTGACTCCTCAGGACTGAGAGGCCTAATTTGAAGCTTTGTCCTTAGAGAAAACTGTTTCTCGCTCTCTCAGCACCCATGGACTGCGGTAACTTTTCCTCTGGACTGGGGCCTTGTGAAACTCCCCCCTCCGTGTTGACACGCCAAATCCTGTTTGAGTAGCCATGTTGTGGAGAATGCATGGGTGCAGCATCCCTGTCATGTCGAGAAGACCCTGCCTTACAGCTCATCCAGGTCCTCTGGCTCCCACAGTCTTTCTGTCTCCTCTTCCACTGTGTTCCCTGAGCCTCAGGTGTGAGGACTGTAACATACACATTCCAGTCGGGGCTGGGAACCCCATGATCACTGGTTCCTGCATTTTGAGTGGTTGAGGATTTCTACAGTAGCATTCATCTACTGTAAAAAAAGAAGTTTGCCTGATAAGGAGTGGGCACTTGTACTTATCTATGGGTGCAAGGGTAAGTATTTAGCATACAGTTAGAAGCAATATTAACTTAGCAAAATGATTGTAATGGAATTTCCTCTAAAGTCTATGACCTCTCCAGACATGGGTTCATGGCTAGGTTTACAGTACCAGGCATAAGTCCCTTCCTATTGAGAAGCCCTTAAGTCCAATTAAACAGCTGCTGGCTACACTTATAACTTAAGTGCCACTATTGCAGAGCTGGCGCTATCTTTACTGTGGTTCACAGACTTTACAACTGGGTAGTATTGTGAACAACGTTTTCCCCCTGGTAGCTTACACAGCGTCTTTTGATACTATGAGTTGTCACAGATCGTTAAGGGCTTATGAAATAGCCATGTAATTCCTCAGAATGTTTTTATATTTTCTCACTAATTTGCTGTTCTCTCAGTCACTCTGGAATACGGATATAAGCCGTTGAAGGTGTGAAACCTGAGCTCCAGTTTGTACATGGGTAGAAACAAAGGCACAGGTCATATTACTAGTCACCAGTTAGCCTGGACACTGCCTATTCTTCCAGCTTTCAAAGCAAGGAAGGTAAGCCCACTCTTGGGAAGGATGGTTTATATGGCCTCTCTTATGTGTTGACAAAAGATGATGAGAATTTTCTACAACAAAGCCATGAAGAATAAACAGATGAAGTGTTGATAAACTGCATCTAATAGTTTCTGAATATTACTTTGCAGCTTGTTAACCTGTAGTATATTCAAAAATAGTTTCTCAGTGACACACAAATGTAATAATTTTTCTTCAACAGGTAAAAAATAAGAAGGAAAAAAATCCTGATACCTAAAGTATTTAACAGATGAACCACTCCCTCTTCAAGAGAGGGAAAACCTTTCTAGTTCACCACAGATAGATTTTAGAGAAAGGAAGAGAATGGAATGCCCACCCCTGCACACCCCACAGAGGAGGAAACAGTGCAGATGTATGGTGATGAACGTGGAGAGCACAGGGCTCACCTCGTGGGGCCCTCTCAGTCTCACTCTCGTTCGGTGGCAATCGAAAGATGAGTTACTGTGCCAAGGTCTCAGGACAGTGAGAGCAGCTTGGCTCCAGACCTGAGAGAACACCCCTTACTTCCTCCTTTGGTTTCAGTGTTGCTTTCCATCACTTCCCCGTCCTTATCATCTGAGGAGCTAGAGCAGAAGGGGAAGGAGGCTGCTTGGCGTGCTTTGGTTTCGTGCCCTCTTCCTGCTTTGACCTAAGGGAAGCCTGCCCATGACCAATCTAGCTTAGAACATGGTCATGTTGGAATTCCATAGAAATACAAAGGTGGGGGGTGGGTTCCAAACAGTCACATCCCTGGACCTTGGTTTAAAAAAAAAGGGGGGGGGCAAGGAAGGCCAGATCTGAAATTGTATTTATTTATGATCCTGACTCCTGGCCCAGTGCCATTAATTATATGATAACTATAAAATAAACCTTGCTGCTTTGGAGGAATTTCTGTGATGAGACAAATGACCAGGTTAGGCTTGGAATGAATATTCCAACAATTGACAACATTTGTCAGTTTGCACAATTCTTTCCCATCTATTAATTGTTTTAGGGAGAATACTGACTGAGTCTATGTGAGTCATTCAGTCCAACAGCAGCCATGATAGAAGATACAGTTTCTTTTTTTTTTTGGATCAGTGAAAAGATTATATCCAGATTTCACTCCAAAGGGGGAGGACTTGAACACAGAAGATAACTTCAGGAAGTTTCTTTCACATATCCTTGCTCATACTGTTATCACTGCCACTCTTTATCTCACAGACCCGAAAGTTCCACAAAGAATGTAACAACTGCATAGGAAATTCCACCATACACATGATAGTTTTTCAATTCCTTTAAGGATGTGTAAAAATTCTAAAAATTACCGTAGACAATAACTGTCAGAAGGCAATGCTGTAGCTGTTCCTTTAGTGAGTATTATTATCTCACTTACTTATTGGTTCATTCTTATTCTTAGAAAGTAGTTATGTGTGACACAGACCATGTCTCCTTAGAGTAAATGCTGACAATTGATCACTAATATAACTTGCCCTGATCACAAGGTCATGGAGCAGTGCATCTCAGTTGATAATGTAACACACAACAACATTCTTTTCTGCACTAACAAAGAGACACCTAATAAACATGGGTCATTTGATTAAAGTGTGTCACCATCTTGAACAGGAGTGAAGTGGCATGAATTTACATAGATGTTCTTCATTGTATAAATCATTATAGTGAATAGCAGGTGGATTTCTTTATTTGAAACATCTATGTTGACAAGATTTGTTTTCTTCTGAATGAGTTGATTTTAAAATGAATTAAGAATAAGATAGTTTTATTCTGAGACAGGGTCTCATGTGTCCTAAATCGCATCAAACTCTACTTGGCCAAGAATGACAAGAAAATTTTGTATTTGAGATACTTATAGCCTTTTATATTAAGCTTTCTTATTTTTCTAGAAAGTCCCTTCAGTTTTAACTAATTATCACTCTATGTCCTAGAACACTGAGTAAGAAGGAAGAAGGGAGAAAATGAATAATAGAATAAGACAATTTTAGAGCTGGAAGGAATATTAATTATCATCTCTTCTAATCTTTCCTATCCTCATGCCACCAATCAAAGCATTTCTGAGATGAAGAAATTGAGTCCCAGAGAGAATAAATGATCTCTCCAAGGCTAACAAGATAATAGCAAAGTTACACTTGTCCAACACCCGGAAATAACTCAGGACTTCAAATAGTACCTGATTTGACTTGCTAATTATTATCCCTGCAGGGGCAACTCTGTAGGGCTACCTTTACATTATAGAAGTAAAATTTGTTATCAAATACTGAGGACAGATAGTCTACACTAAGGACTCTTGATGAAATGACAAAGCAGAATTCTCTAGATCCTACTGGCTTGCTGAAATTCTCTAAATGTTACTAATACTGGTAATTTATGATCCTACTTAATGTTTAAGTCAATGAAAGAATAAGCTCTTTAATACCTTTACCAGTAAAGTAACTATTTTCTGGTCAATCTATTAGTCAGACCTCACAAAATTATGGTGGTCAAAAGGCTTCTTCAACTAGCATTTGCTGTTGTTATTATGAAAGTCCATACCTGAGCAATCATCTCTTAGAGTCAGATAACCAATCAGAAGATTATGTCATCTTTTAAATCAATTAGACCAGTAGTTCTCAACCTGGGGGTCGGACAACTCTTTTACAGGGTCCCATATCAGGTATTTACATTATGATTCATAACAGTAGCAATTACAGTTATGAAATAGCAATGAAAATAACTTTATGGTTGGGGGTCACCACAACATGAGGAACTGTTTTAAAGGGTCGCAGCAGTAGGAAGGTTGAGAACCACTGGATTAGATAATTGGTCTAAAGCAATGACTTCTGGTTGATTCTGTAAAATTAAATCAGTGAAAATACCCAAATATTCCTTTTGACATGTGGATAAACATTATTTCAGTAGTAGAACCAGAATTCTAACACAATATATCTAGATACTGTTATGTATGAAAAAGCACAGTGTATTTCACACTCTCACACACACACATTCACACACACACACACACACACACACACAGTCACACACACGCACTCACACAAACAGACTCTAGAAGTCACTTGTATTTCTCTAGATGACTGAGAAAATCTATGTCTCTAGGACCATGGGGGGCCAATGGGGCTCTAACTTAATCTGTAGAATTCAATTCTTCTCATAAAGAAAGACTTAGCAGACAGTGTGTTTATAATCATCATGTGAGTGTAGGCAAATAGATACTTTTGAATTTTTATTTTGTGAAGTCCTTAAAAAAATGGAAGAATTTATAATCAAAATTGGATTTTTTCCATATAGCTATATTATATAAACTTAAACTTCTATATTTATTTAAACACAATGTATATTGATGAAGTTAAAAATTTCTCTTAACTGTTTCTACTTATGGATTGATCATATTTATAAAGTTTAAGTACCTATCAGTAATTCAGGTAATAGTATTGGGTCCCACTGTATAAAATGATAATGCATATGACATAAGTTTATTAAAGAATATTATAGCCCTCTATAATATGATATTATATTTATAATATAATATATTATAATATAATAATATGATATTATGTTTATCATATTAGCCACCTCTTGGGTTTTGATGTGACTATGTGGTTCTCACTCTGTGATGGGCACTGTGACACACAGTTAGCACACACATGAGCTTAGCTTCTTCCCTGAAATCTGTTTTAAAGTCAAATCTCTCACAGTAACACCATTAGCATATGATTAATGTTTCCAAGACCTGGAATTAACTAGTGATAATTTTAGAATCTACAATTACCCACACAATTGTCTCTAATTAGCTCTCTCTAGAAGAGTGGTCAAGAATGGGAGGAAAATGGAGGGTGACTGGGGCTCTGTCTCCGTAAGGGTGGGATGGTGCATAATTTCCTTGAGATCTGTTGTAAGAGTGAGGAAGACGTGTCGGGGTAGGAGATGGGCTGGAAAGACACGGCTGTCCACAGAAGTAGAGCTTGAAAAGAGTTAGAAGAAAAGACAAGACAAACTGTCTAAGTCAGACCGTGGCTCAGTGATTTCAGAGACCATCCTACAGTTAAAGGAACTAAATCTGAGGAAGCCCAAGGCCTTCTCCTCAAAGGTAGGAATTTATCACCTCTCACAGCACAAAGTTCATGGCGAAGGCAAAACAAAATGTCCCAGTCTAGACAAAAGTCCCACAGAAAAAGAAAACATTTGCCCTACGTTCTGTTTGTTGTTTTATAAAAGCTCACAACAAATTCCTTTCCTAAATACCCCAGTTAAAAAGTCAAACACCAGCTGTTACAAGTCATAAGCCCAAATTTTTCTCATGTCCAAAATACTAACAAGCGCCATTTTTCCTCCCGAACAGTTGAACCAGGACATAGTGTTTTGAAAACATCTCTAAATAGACATTGTTTGGTTAGCCCTAGCCCCTCTCACTTTAAAGTTAGTCATAACCTTTTGATTCAGAGTACATAACAAAATAAAAAGTGAACATGAATTTTGTTCTTTCTCTTGGTGAGACAAAACACTGTGAACGCCAACCCTGTAAAGCATGTCACAGTGCGACAAACTTGAGGGAAGACCTAATAGTCAAGGGGCCTGCTGGGCTTCGTGAACATTACAGGCAAGTTCTCTCCCGTGTGTGTGTGTGTGTGTGTGTGTGTGTGTGTGTGTGTGTGTGTGTGCGCGCGCGTGTGTGTCTTTCTCTTTGCCCGCGTCCCCAGCCTCTCTATCTTTCTGTCTCCCATGCCCCCCATTCCCCACCACCACCACCAAACACACACCTTCTGTGGAAGTCCAACTACAGAGATGGCTCAGTGGGTAAAGTGCTAACCTCACAAGCCCTGGGTTTGGATCCCCAGAATCCTTGTATCACCTGATATGGTAACTCCCATCTGTAACCCCACTGCTCCAATGGAGACATGGGAAGGAGAGACGGAAGAATCCCCAGTAGCTCTCAGGCCAGCTGACTTAGTTTACTCAGGGGCAAACGAGAGACCCTGTCTCAAACAAGGTGGAAGGTAGGGACCTACACCTAAGGTTGTGTACCTTGGCACCTATCTTCCCCCCTCCATACCCCCCCCCACATACACACACACAATTTGAAAACCGCAGAATGATGAAAACTTTTTCACTCCAAATCTAGGAGCAGTCACTCATGTCTCAAGGAAGGGGGAGTGTCTCGCCCGACCTGCTAAACAATAACACTTTGGAGGGAATAACAGGGCAGTGGTCATCTGCACAAAGCCTAGTGAGACTTGTTCTAGAGCTCCAGAGAGAAGCAGCACAAGCCAGGAGGACCTGTAAGAGCAAATGAAGGCAGCGATGTCTCTCCTGGAGAGCCTTTGGCAGTGAGTGCGTCAAAAGGACTCTAGTCAGATTAGGACAAACACAACCAACCAGCTTAGAGAAGCTAGCGTTTCCGATTCTCGGAGTACTGCATGAAGTTAAAGACTCCAGCTTCCTGTGAAGACTGATTTTTTGCTGGCTTGTTTGTTTGTTTTCTTTGCTTGCGTTTTATTTTGAGACAGGTCTCACAGAGCCCTGGCTGGCTTTGAATTCACTACACAGCCTGGTGATAAACATCTGATTCCCCTGCCTCCACCTCCTCGGTGCTAGGACCGCCGGGGTGTGCCGCCATGCCCAGTTTATGTAGCCCAAGGTTTTAAACATGCTAGGTAAAGCACTCTGCCAACTGAGCTGCGCACATCCCCACTCAAAGACCGTGTTTAATCAGCATTTGCCAGACTAAGAATAGGGGATCTGCAACAACCGAGTGTCTTCACAAGGCCCAAGAATGACCGGCATGCTCCAGCCCCACCGGTGTCAGAGAGAAAGGACTCACAGCCCGGTCCTGCATCGTGACGCTGATGTTCGTGACACTCCTGGTCTATTTCTAGCAATATATTTTCCTTTTCCCTTCAGCCCCGACAAAACAAGAACAAAAAAAGCGAAAACAAAAACCACAGCTCTCACCTCAGAGGGGTTGATAGTTTATTTTTGAGCCAAATATGAGCGACAATGGCCCAGGAACATAAATTCAGATTATCCCAAATACTGTGTTCCAATGTGGTAACCATTCAGTAAAGCTTTTAGAGTATCCGAACAAAGTAAATCAGATAGCGAAACATCTTTTAAAGACACTGGAGAAGAGAAATGCTACTATAGGCCTAAATGCTACCAGGTGACACTCTTAGCTTTTGGGTTGCTGGAAGCTAGGAATCTGTTCAAAATGATTTAGCTAATAGTTGTGAGGATGTCGGTCACACACAGAGATGGGCGACAAATAGTCACGTAGGAATTAAGATAACCCAAGGTGATTTGGCTGTAGACCTGCAACATTCCTACTCTCCACATTATTAACATTCTAGTCAGTTAATTAGCCTTGTAGAATGCTTGACAGAGGCTGGACATTTTCCTGGGATGCTAATGTAACAGCTCAGATCCACATGACAGCCAGTGACCAGAACTTAGTGTATATACCAAGGCATGGCAACATCCCTGCTTTAGCCTGTCTGGTTAAAACAGACTTCAGATTCAATTTCTGTGACAGACGGTGTGTTGTGACATTAATCCTTTAATCATTGCATTTGCATGCCTGTCAGGTAACCAGTTGTCCTGACTTGGCCTGGGACCAGCCAGGTTTGATACTGAATTTCATATCTTAAAAACAAATAAAAAACCCTACTTTTTCGTTATATTGTGCATCGGATAGGGGGAGCCCATGTGACAGTGGTGTTCATGTGACATCACAGGATGATTTGTTGGAGTTGGTTCCTTCCACCATTTGAGTTCTGGGGAACCAGTCTGGGATTGCCAGGCTTAAAGCAGGTGCCTCGACCTACTAAGCATCTCACTGGCACTCATCCCAAACGTCTTACAGCACATCTTCAGAAATGGGTTGAAAAGGGGTGGCTGATCGCCTAAATTCCGGACAGTACTAAAAACTTTCTGTAGGCCAGGCCCTGGAGAAGGCATTAACAAAAACCACTGAGGAAAAAACAGAGAAGACAGCGGCCATCAAGAAGTGACCACCCAGGAAGGCAAGGCAGACAGTAGCTGAGGTCTGAATAAACAGTCCTTACAGAGATGCCCATGCCTGGGACAGAGATGTGCTTTCCATGGGGACATGCTTGGAGGAGTCTGGGAAGGCGGCTTGTCTTTCAGACCTGAAGTATGAGATGGAGTTAGGAGTGAATTTTGTCGGGATAGAGCCATCCTATTTCATTTTTAAGTATGAAAAGCACTTCAGGATCTCTGGAGGAGATTAACGCTCTCTCTAAAATTATATGTCTATTTTTGTATCTGCTATTAGAATGAGACTGAGTAAAAGTCTTGGGGTGGAAATGTAGCCCTGTTGGCAGAGTGCTTGCCCAGCATGGAGAAAGCACTTGGTTTCATCCCCAGGGCTCACGAATTGGAGCATAGGAGGATCAGAAGAGTTCAAGGACATACTCAATACATAGAGAAAACAACTCAAGGCCAGTCTGATATAGAGGAGATAGAGGAGAGGGGTAGGGGGAAGAAGGAGGGAGAGAGGGTGGGAGGGAGAGAGAGAGAGAGAGGGAGAGGGGGTGGTGGTGGTGGGAGAATTTCAATAGAATAATTTGAAAAGGCACAAGCTAACAATGACCTTGTCTGTACCCTGCCCTGATAACAAAACAATACTTGGCATCAGTAGGTACTCAATGCCTAATTAGCAAATATGTGCATGAAAATATTACTGCTTTTTATGTATTATGTTCAGGCCTCGAATTCACTTTCCCTGAATACTTCCTCTCTTCTTACCAGCTTGTCCATAGCCTGATGTAATTATAGATCAAATGGACCATGGAGCACCCGTAGGCTTCAGGCTAGAGGTATCCTGGGCCAGACTATACCTGCTGGTTCAAAGAGAGACTCTGTGAGCCTCTGCCTTTGCTCTGTGCCCACGTGGTAAGCGCTCTGCCACCTGAGCCGAAGTGAGATCTGTTTCTGTTTTAAGCCCCGTGTGTTATGATGTAACTCTAAAGACGGGTGTGGAATGACCAATGTTGAGAAGGCACAGAGTTACAGTCTGGCGGTTTCACTGTTTGCATCAGGGAATTTCTCCTTCCTCCTGCCACTACTTCCTATCACTTTCTCCCTTCTGACCACGCCTCCTTTCTTTTGTCAGCTGCACTGGAAAGCTTGGGGCCTTCTTGACCCTCAAAGCCTACATCAGGATGAAGGCTCTGGCCTCCTCGTTTTACTCAGGAGAGTCTCCCTCTTTCCCTCGCCAGTTCTGGCCCCACTGCGTTCTGAGACAAGAGAGATGTCAACCCACTTGATGACTACCTGTCCCCACCAACAGACACACAGATGATTTATTTCAAGGTCAGAGTGTCTCAAACGCCTGGTGTGATAGGAAAAGGAGTTGTTCCTTTGCTTCACAGTGGACAATAGTTTGCTATGTTTAGCAATCTGAATCCTCAAGTTTATCTATTCTTTACACTTTTCTATACATAATAACCTAAATGATGGATTATTTACCTGTGGAGGAAAGAACCAGCCTACATTTTCCTCTCCCAGTGGCTTTCCTCACACAATTTGATGCATACAGGACAAACTTTTGGAGTCCCCAAGTAGGTTATTGATAACTGCTGTCTCTGTCTTTTATTTTTATTATATTTATTTTTTATTTATGGGTCTGAGTGTACAGGTACCCTCAGATGACAAAGGAGAGTGTCAGATCCCTGCAGCTAGAGTCCCAGGCAGTTGGGAGCCACCTTGCAGGTGTTGGGAACTGGGCACAGGTCCTCTGTGAGAGCAGCCAGTGGTCTTAACTGCCGAGCCATCTCTCCCGCCCCTTTGCCATGCTTTGGCAATCTACTGACAATACCTTAACCTTCAGTTCCTACACAAAATCTTTAAATAGCTGGTGTAGACTAATGAATCATTGCAGTTAGCACTAACAAACACAACTTCCTGTACACCAGCTGAATTCTATAGTAAATTTTAGGGATTCGACGTCATAATGCCTGGTGCCAATGGACGTGGCCGCAGGACCCAGCACTACAATCACTTTAACATAAGCTTTTTTTTTTCTGTATAAACTAGAGTTCTTTGGGTACATCCATTAAATTTAAAGAAAGGTGGGGGACACAGCTAACATTTATGAACATTTTTGTCTCATGCCTTCCTAATAGGTACTCTTCATCTTATAACACTCATATGCAGTACTTCATATTATCTCCACCATCCCTGAAGTGGAAACAGAAGGTGAGGAAAGTTTTGCTTATGGACCCAGCGGACCCAACTCCAGAGAGCATGCATTCTGTACCAGAAGCAGAGTCTGTAGAACAGACACAGAAATGTTGGCCGTCTTTCAAATAAGGGCAGCAACTAAAACGAAACAAAAAAAAAAAAAAAAACACGTCCTTTCCACTACCTCACACGTGGTTATGAAGTCTGGGGCACAATGGTTGCACAATGATCAAGATCACCCATCATGGAAAGAGGAAGAACCAGCAAACGAGCCCAACTCAGAGCGGACGCGAACAGACTCTCAGTCTTTGGAAGCTTCACGTCTAAGACTTGTCCCACGTCGAAGACTAAACCAATAATTGTTTTGAAAATGAAGTTAAATGATGCATCCAGTCATTAGCACAAACTCTGGGAAATGGAACTCAATAAATGGTAGTTAATTAAATATAATTATTACAACTATTCAGCAGGCTCTTTCATGCCTCGTACCTCAGCCTCTCCCTGATTCCTTTAAAAGTCAGGTGATTCCAGCACTCGTGAGGAGGTTACAGAAGGATTGGGAGTTCAAGGCTTGGTTACATAAAGAGTTCAAGGCCATACTAAGCAACTGAGAATATATCAAAAAGCAACACACACACACACACACACACACACACACACACACACACAGACTCATACCGACACACTCTTCCTTCAAAATGTGTGTCTGTCAGGCATGATGATGCACACCCATAACCTCAGCATTTGAGAGGATGAGGCAAGAGATTCTTGTGAGTTCAAGCTGGCCTGGGCTATAGAGTAAGGTCCTATCTAAAGCCAAAACAAAATTGAAAAGAGAGGAAAAGAAAAAACAAGTGTGGCTGTGTATCTTCTTATGCTGTATAAGTTCACTTTGTGTTGTTAAGAACTATTTAAATATTTGAATATTATAAACACCCTTAAAATACATTTGTTTGTATCTCCTAAAATAAGGATATTATTGTATATAGACTACAGTATAGTATCTCTGAAGAATATCCAATAATATCCCCATCATCTAATTTCTACTACATATTTAAATTTCCTAAATGAGTCTCAAAATTATCCCCAAGAATATTTTAAGCCTCTTTAAGAAATTAGACAATTTGTCTTAGAAAAAGCACCATGTTCTGTATTTGCCTAATATTTTTCTATAAGTGATTTTTAATTGTTCATTCAACCTCTATATTCTCTATAAATCTGAATGTCAATCTTTGGTTTTACTGCTTTTAACTTGAACATTTGTGGTGAGGATGCTTTAAAGTCAGTATTACGTAGTTCATACTAGACCTTATCAAAGTTTCCATGACCACTTCCTCTCCCAAACACGCTGTGCGGCTTCCTAGCTTTCTCTAAGGTATGGCCAGACCAGTGGTTTTCAAATGTGGCTTCACTTAGAACCATCTACAGAGTTTTTAAAAATACTTGTTCCTGAATAACACCTCTAGGCTTGAACAACAAAGGGATTGTGCATCTTCCCAGGTCATTCTCATGTATAACTCAAGACAGTGAGTGGTTTGGATTCTACAAAGTCAATGGTCTATTTTTCTGTTGACTAGGATGCATTCTCAGTGTTAACAGACTGCCTGGTTCATAACTACTTCTCAACAGACATGTGGATTTCAGCATGTAGGTGACTTCAACTTTCGTTCTTGTTCTGGCTTTCCCTTTTTACCAAATGGAATGCTATGAAGCTAACCAGCTTAAGAGGGAGAAGAACTGGGGGTTTGCCTCAGGTGTAGTTGTTTACTCCAAACATACTAAGCGATTTCCAACCATCGGGAGGGGAGGAAAGAGCAAGGACCCTGGCTACACATCTGTGTGTTCAAACTCAACTTGAGTAAAGTCTTACAACAGAATAAACAAGTGTGAGATTTGTCAGTGTTTGCCACAATCAAACACAAATCAATTCAAATAAGAAGACAGGGCCAGTCAGCCATTCAGGAAGTAGCTAACACACTTGCTTACAACTCAAACTAAGTGAAAGTCATCAATAACCCAGCAGGAAGTCTGTAAAACACGAAAACTACCCTTTGCTTCTGAATGGCTTTCACGCAGAAGAAAAAAAATGCTCACTCTTGTTCATAATAGCAAAATAGTAGATCCAAAACATACGGTTTACTACCGAGATTGGCAAAACTCTACTCTACAGTGAAAGGTTGTGAAGGACGGCCCTCCTCCCCCCCTTTTTTTTCTGTTTTGCTTGTTTGGCTTTTACTCAGGATCTCACAATACAGTTCAAGCTGCTCTGGAACTCACTTTGTAGATCAGGCTGACCTGGAACTCTTGACCCTCCTGTCTCTGCCTTCCAGGATTGGAACTGCTTGGCATGAGGCACCAGGCCTGAGAGAGGCACATATCTGTTGAGAAATTCCAACTACGGAACATGATCCCACAGATACGCTCCTTTGTTCTGTGAAATGGCCCTCAGACAAACTTACCCATCCTCTAAGGGCAAAAGATGAATGCCCGTTAGCATGGAACTGATCATTACCTCTGAGATATATGCTCATAGCAGCAGACACCTTTCGGGTATGGTGGAGGCTCAGCACGAGACATCGGGGATGGTATTCCATAATAGACATGAGAGAAAGAAACAGGAAGGAACAAGTGTCTGCACTGGGTTTTTTTATACATAAAAACCCCCTTGGGGAGGTAAACAAGGAACTGGTAAGTGGCTGTCTGGAGGAGGAAGGCTGTAGGAGGAAGAGAGACAGAGGGGAAATTTCCACAGGATACCCTTTGATATTTTAGCCTGTTTCAACCGTGTAGATTCATCACAGACACAAGTTTTCAAGTATTTTTTAAAGTTTGATTGGATGTTCTTGGAAATTTTTTTTTAAGATAGAAAGTATTCCATATATTCTTACAGCACTTACTCCTATTGTAGGGTCCCAGAAATTACTCATATTCCTCTCTGGTTTCACTAAAAATGAAAGTGAAACTTTGCATATTTCTCATACCCAGGCCTAAAAATGGCTCGGAAGAAAACCTCTTATGACCATTTCCAGCCTCAAGTTGCCTTGTTCTGCTTCATTTAACATTGCGGCGTTTGTACACGCATGTGGGTTAGGATCTCTGAGGCTCACGTGACGTTGAGGCAGTGGTGTCAAAGGGGAGATCATTTCCTTATCTTCTAAAGCATCTTTTAGGTCCACAAGAGACTAGGTGGGGAGAGAGAGTCTAGGTAAGAAGAAAAGGATTCTTCACAGATAAACCAAAAAATCAAAAGCCATTGTGATTGACGCATTGGCCTCTCAGCATCTACTACTCTAGGTTATGACTTACCTTGTGTGTGTACACTCTAACCAAAAAGAATGGGGCTTTCACTCTAACCATTGCCCTTTGCTCAGTGCCATACATACAGGTGTGTCTTAGGAATCTGACAGGCCACAGGTCTCTGTGACCTTGCCAAGACACAGAGACATCACATAACATGTTCAAACTGCTAAAGTGATGTGGCTGGGATTCAAACTCAGGCAGCTTGGGTGGAACATCTCTGCATTGCATATGATACGGCATTTCTCAGCTCCTCTCACTTAGGGTTCAATTTCAAAAGTAATTTGCTGCCTAACCTAAAACTCTGAAATTCTAGAGTTAGACGGATAAGAGTTCATTTACCTAATCATTAAGTCATTCCATTACTCATGTATCTATTATGTATTATACTCCTGTTATGTAACAGTCTTAATATTAGCAAAAATAGACATGATTTCTGGGATCCTTGCACTTAGAGTCTACCGAGGTAACGTACTCAAGCTATCACACAAGCAAACATAAAATTATACCTGCTCATAAGTACTTGGAAGGAAAGATACAAGATGTCACAGTGGGGGGCTGGGGTGATGACTCAGCAGTTAAGAACACTGGTCAACGGTCCAGAAGACCCAGGTTTAATTCTCGGCACCTATATGATGGCTCACAACCATCTGTAACTCAAGGTCCAAGGGATCAGATGCCCTTTTTGACCCATGTGGGAACCAGGTATACAAGTGATGCACAAACACACAAGCAGGCAAAACACCCATACACATAAAATAAAACTGAAATTAAAAGGATGCTACAATGTAAGATGTTTAAAGGCATTTAAATAGGTACATGACCTAGCAGAGAGCAATAAATCCTGAAATAATGACTTCTGAACTGGGATTTCTAATCTAGGCTCCTCTTAAATTCTTTAGTGTTTCAAAATCTCAGTTCCCCCACCTGAAAAATAGGGCTAGAGGATTGTCTCTGAGTCACCAGGAAGATAATAAGTGCTAGAAGGCATTCCAGGATTCCAGCACTGAAGACATGCTGGCTAGTGGCTGCTGCTGTTTCTCCATTGCTGCTGGCCCACATCCAGCAGAAAACTGGGTAAAAGACTTAGAGCGACAATAATCAGACATTAGGAATGGGGAAAAGATGGGAAGAATTTCAGAAATACTATGGATTTTACTGCTGTAAAAAAAATACTGATTCGACAGATTTTTCTCCTTTTAATAGAGTTTTTCAGTAAGAAGAATAGCATATCATAAGTAAATAATCTGGAAAATAATTATATATGGGGAATCTAATGCCTTGTTAATGTTGTGCTGATATCCCCCGGATTCTGTCACGGTATTGTCCAGTGTTGCATGGTTTTTCTGTTCTTTTTAGCATTTCTCCCAGCACAAATCCTAGATCAGATCGCCTTCTACCCAGAATTTAATATTGAAGTACAGCGGCGAAGGCCAGTGAGATGGACCTGGGTGTTCAGGGCAGTGGAGCAGCGATGAGGAACTTTGAGCTATAGGAATAAGAGAGACTTCAAAGCAGCTTGCAGGCTGTTAACTTGATTGCTTCAGCTTAGGGAGAAAGAGGAGGCGGGCAGCCTGGTGAGTCTGTCCTCACAGAAATGGACTCTTTCCTGAACCATGAGGGTCCCCGGAGGGATCTGTCTGGGAGGGTTATGTCCTGCTGTATTTTCCTGGCAGAAGTGTGTTTATGTGCCCTTCGGGAGAGCACTTCAAAGCTTGGAAGGTTACTTCAAAAGCTCCGCATCCTCCCTCCATGACTGGAGCTAAACCGATTTGAGGGCTGAGCTCTGGAAACCTTGAATACAGGGGCAGACCAGCAGGTGGGCCGTACACACACGCCCACCCAGAGCATCAGCTCCATGCCCCTTTGCCTCTTCCGAGGGGAGGAGGGAGAGGCTGTGTAGTGCAAGGCTCTCTGAAATCTGGGAAGGGGCCTCTTTGTCTTGGTGAAGTCTGGACTTTAGCTCTGCTCTCCACAGAACCCCCCGGGTTTGTCTCCATGGCACCAGGCCAGTCCAGCAGCATCTTCCAGGAATTCAGTGAACAACTGCCCTGCCTCCTGCTGCTGTGCCTGGGCACCTCAGGTCCTGGCATTTCCATTAGTTAACACTGACTTTTCTTTGGCTAGTTAAAAACAAACAAACAAACAAACAAACAAATAAATAAATAAATAAATAAATAAATAAATAAATAAATAAGTGGCAAACTTCCTCTGCCTGACTCCTTCTAGGTAGTGGTGTTTTGTGTTTGTTTGTTTGTTTGTTTGTTTGTTTTTTCCTGTTACTAAAAGAGACAAACACCAGGTGGATTCTTCAGGGCTCAGTCTTTCATCTAGAAGCCCATTCATTCATGGTAGCTGGCTGTTGAGTAATGACAACAGAAACGTAGGCCCGTCCTCTTCCACGCACGTAGATACTGCCTACACTGGAGGAATGGATAGAGCCTATACAGACCAGTAAAGGAACGTGATAGGCCAAGTATGGTGGCATGGGCCTCAGGAGGTTCCGTCAAGAAGGCTGTGGTTTAAGGCTAGTCTATGTTATACAAGAAGACTTAGTCTCCAAAAACCAACTTGACATATATAGAAGGGAGGGAGAGACTTGAGAAATGGAGGAAAGGGAGAAGGGAGGTAAGGAGAGAGACTGAAACAGAGAGGGGGGGAGGGGAGGGGGAGGGAGAAAGAGAGGGAGAGAAGAGCTTTGTGGGCATAAGGACCCAGGGAAGAGCATGAACACAGGAAATCTGAACTAGGAAGCTTCTACCTGAAGCTCAGCTCCAAAGCACGGTCTGCAGTAGTGCTTACCATTCGGGCAAGGACAGACAGACAGAGCCTGCCCTTGCGCAGAGGGCAGGCCCTCCAGTCAGACTTAAGACTGTGCACCAAGGGGGATGTCGCTTCCTCTCTCTGGCATACCAGATGATTTTCGGAATGATGGCTTCCCATGTGCACCTCATCAATAAAGCTTTTCACCACTCCTGGAATACAACAGCTAAGGGAAGTTGCTACAAAACAAAATACATAAAACACAGAAACCCGATGTGTTTTAGGAAACCAATGCCTGCTTCTTCCTCGGGCGGGGGTGGGGGGGGGTGGAGGGGGAAGCTGACGTCAAGAAACAAAAGGCCCCTTGCCGTCCCATTCTTATTCTATCCCGGGTTAGAAAACACCTTCTTGTTTATTGTGTGACCTGTGACTGCGGTACCTAGAGCTTAGCTCTAGAAATAAAAAGAAGGGAAAGATGTCTCCAAACAGTTTTTCTGAGCAGGGCCCCCTCCCCCAGGGCTGTTCCCTGTCATCCTCTTTTCTTCTCTGCTTCCTCCCTTCAGCTTGACGCCTTCTCAAACGCTACCTGACAGACTGCCGCCATCACCCCGTGAATGTAAGTAATTTCCTTATTGACAGCCTCCCATTCCCTCTGACATCTGCCAGCACTCTCTGACACTTGAATAAGCATTAAGACATTAACAGTCTGGCGCAGGTTTAAGGGCTGGAATAGTAATGCTTGGCAGGCCTACCTCAAGGAGCCAGGAGCAGAGAGACCCCCACCCATTCCAACTCCGCTGTCCTTCTGCTTGGAAAACGGAGCAGAGCCCGGAGTAAATGCCGATTACCCGCTTCACTGCGTTGGCATTTGGGTGTCTCCTCAGGCAGGCCAGATTGGACATTAAAGGAAGAGAAAAGAAACACACACACACACACACACACACACATACACACACACACACACACACACACACACACACACAAAAACCCGCCTGCTTCTGAGGCAGTGTGAGGAGCCAGGGTGATGACGAGACAGGTTGCTGTTTTGTGAGATGAGTTAATATTTTAAAGGGGTTGATTTGGGAAAAAGAAGCCACATCAAGGCCCCTCTAACTTCCACACGGAACGTTTACATCAGTCTTCTGATAACATCTCATCCGTCCCACATACTGGAGCCGGCAAACGCCATCCTCACGCCGGGATTTGTGAAAGCAAATTTGTCAGACTGAGGATGTTCAGAAAATGACTAGGAAAGAATACCCTGGCAGCCTTTGTTGCTAGAATCTGTTCACGTCAAATGGCAAAGCCGTTCACACTCAAGGTATTAAACCATTAAGCGAGTCATGGGGCTGCCTCAATTCTGCTCTAAGGAGGGTTTATTTGGGATCAGAAACCTGTAATCCACCCAGGTGACACTAAAAATAACATCAAAATACAGAGTTAGAGCCCTGCCTGAGTGGGACACTTTCTTGAGTCAAATAAGACTAAGCGTGACTGCAGGAGGGGAAAAAAAGAATTAAAACAGGCTTTATCGAAACTCAAGGTAGTCTGTAACCAATGGGGCAGCAAGATTCTGTGGCTCATGGCTTTCTTCACACCTCCTGGGGCCTGAGTCCATCACTCCTCCATTTAGACCATGAGGCTAAGACAGCTACAGCCGCTGTTTGGAAGCTGCTTGTGCACACATAGGCTGGCATTCCTTTGGCTAATGACCTTTGCATTCTTGTTTGATCTGGGCCTAGGGTCACGGTGTCAGGATTGCAAATGAGGAAGAGAAGGTAGCTCAAAAAGAACACGACATTTTCCCTCAGACCACATGGGTCATTAGGGGCTGTGTCATAATTTGAACCAGACTCTTAGCTCCCATGTTGGTATGCTTAGGTTACATTAAGTTCCAGTCCCAGGGAGCTGGGACCAAATTGCCAACAACAAGGCATAGTAAACCTGGAAGGGCAGTAGTCGTCTTCCTGGGGCTGTTGGAGTTGTCTGTGGCCTCGCTAAGGCTGGTGGAAGCCTACTGTTGAAGCAAGGTCTCCAATCTGCCAACGGCTCTGATGTGCTAGATGGGGCAATGCTGTCTCTTCAGAGGTAACTCTCGGGACCAGCAACCAATGGGTGTGGGGTATCTACAGGTAGAAAGTGGGCAAGTGTGCTGAACTAAGTCAGGTGCTAGTTAACTTTGGACCTGGGGTCAAGGGGACTCATAGGCTGGGCTGTTTGACTCTCATCTCTTCATTTACAAAGCAGTATAGCTTTATCCTCTTCATAGACCCACGGTCTATGAAGCTAAGTCTTCAGACTTAGCAAATGCTTAATGTACTGAGTGCTCAAGAAACAAACGGCAGCATATTCTCAGTATTTATCCACACAGGAGCCCATGTAAAGCTCCTCTCCCCAACGGCCCACTCACCACCTCGTTTGGATGCCCTGTGGGTAACATGGCATTAGTTCCTATGGGCTTCATCTGAGGCCCCTTGTGATTTAACACCATTCTTTAGATGTTCTGCTCCAGACAGATACCCCCAGCCAGTTCATCATCCACGTGGCTCTAGTCATGACCATAAAGACCCACTAACTGTCAAGCCAGTCTCCTGAGTGTATTGTCTCATTTCTACTTAAGTTTGGGCTGGTCACTTTTACAGATGGGACCGTTAAAGCTCTGAGAGGTTTAAAAACCCGTCAGAAGTTTCCCAGTTGTTCAGTGTCATTTGATGGGAGGGTCACGTGACACCAGAGCCTGTCTGGGTCTATCTAACCATCTAAGTTGATGCCTGCCCTTACCAGAGATGAGGCTGCCCCTGCCTTGCCTTTCTCTTCTCCCCAGGTCTCTAGTGCACACAACAGGGGATCCCTCTTCTGCCAGCCCTCATATCTGTTGTGGGATAATCTTTTTGTACACTGTGAAGATGTGTCTCTGCCTAAGGCTCCCTTCTGATTGGTTTAATAAAGAGCTGAATGGCCAATGGCTAGGCAGGAGAGGATAGGTGGGACTTCCGGAGAGAGAGAGGAACTGGGGAAGAATCTGAGGTACACACGTGTGCAGGATTAAGCCAGCCAGACATGGAGGGAGTTGCACATACTGAATGGAGGCGAGGTAAAGAGCCACATGGCAGAAGATAAACCAATAGAAATGGGTTAATTAAGTTATAAAGAGCTAGTTGGGAACAAGCCTAAGCTAAAGCCAAGCTTTCATAATTATTAATAAGTCTCCATGTCATTATTTGGGAACTGGAGGTCTGAAGAAAGCCCAACTACACACATGGAATCTGTGAATCAACTGATCTGGTTTAGGGTCATTTTTCTATCTGCTGGGCATTTCTTTCTGGATGCCTCTTCCTCTTTCTCTATCCTTCCCTACATCCACGTCCTCTTCTCTTCCTCCCTTTCCTCCTTCCTCCCAGCCCTTCCTTTTTCTCTTTGAAATAGTGTTGCCACACAGCTTAGGCTAGACTTGAACTAACAATATAGCCCAGGATGGCCTTGAATTTGCAATCTTTCTGCCTCAGCCTCCCAGATGCTGGGGTTACGGGCATGTGCCACCCCATCAAGCTTGGGCATCCCTTCTTAGACTCAGCTTGCTCCCTTTCTCACTTATCTTGCCTCCCATGGTGTAGCCAGATCAAGCTCCACACTCTATGCTTTCACCATGCCCCGAAGAAGCCCTGAAGAAACCCTCTACGACTCCCAGTGTGCAGAAGACTAAACACTGTAGTCAGCCTTAGTGGGGAGTGAGATCTGTTTCCTCCACAAATGTGCAGCTTAGCTTTGCAACATTCCCCCTGCCTTCTATGGATGCTCTCAGTAGAATGCCGATTCCAGATGGCCATAAATTTACACCCCTTGATCACTGAGACATCCCCACTCATAGACTGATGCCCTGTTTATCAGATGTGCTCACTAAATATTTATTAAATTAGTGAATGAAATTATTTTCCCAGCTAATGTGATTACACTCTTCCTGTGATATTTCAACAAGGATATCTTGAAAGACATAAAATCTGCTGTCAGGTTTTTTGAAGATATTGATTTTTTTTTTCAAATGAGGAAAATCTGAACAAGGATTCTTAAGATTTGTTATACTGTATGTGGTTGTTTGTGTATTTATTTGCTGTGTTGTGGGTAGAACTCATGGCCTCGAGCTTGCTGGGCAAATTCTCTTCCACGGAGTGACATCCTCAGGCCCAAAACTTGTTATATTTTAGGAGTTAACATCTGTCAAGTTAGGGCTTTAAATGTTTATGAAGCAATGAATTTAATTGTGCTATTCCAAGATAATGATAGTATTTATATAAAAAATTTATTCTTAGTATTGGAATACCAACTTAAAATAGGAGAACAAATGACTCCTTGCTTTGGCCAGTAGATGCCTAGCAGAGACAGCAGTATCAAGTCTTTTGAGATGTCTGCTGCAAGGAATCCTGGGACTGAGGCTCTGCTGTCCACTGCCTGTTGTGGGCCCTATCTACTTGTATTCCCTTCCTTCCTATCTAGGTGTCCACCATGTGCCCAGCCTACCCTTCAAAGATTAAACCCCATCCTCTCCTCCCATCCTTTCATAAAAATTTTCTAGTCGCAAAACTGTTCTCATTGTTGCAGCCTCCCCACAGCGATGTAATACGTTAATACATGGTTTAGTCTATGTAATTTTAGTGTACCGGTTTTCCCTAGCTTATGAGAACAGGGTCCATCACCCATCTCTTTGCCACTCTGCCTCCTACTCTGTATCACAGAATGCCCACAGGTGCTCAAGATGTACTTCGAATAAATAAACAGCTCTGTCAATGCAGGTAGACAGAACAGATGGCTGATATGTTGGCATGAGGCATCAGGTGACTGGCCCAGCTAGTGAAGGGGGGTGGGTAATCTGCATCTGTTGGAGGGTTATCAGAGGAAGGCAGCAGACACTGAGATAGGCAGGACCAAGGATTGAGGGAGTATGGGCACACTGTTGGGGTTCAAAGCAATTCTGTCTCTTGTTTTTCATATGAACTTTAGACATCCATAGGCCTTTTTCCCTATACCGGCATTAAGATCAAAGAAGAAACAAACACAAAGTGGTGATTCCTGTTGTAGATAACAATACCACTCCACATGCTCTGCTGCTGGTCATGTGGCCATGCACGTCCATACACACATACATCTGCCTTAGGACCATGCCAAGTTATAAACTGGGAAACTTAAACAACATACCTTTATTCTTCACATTTCCAAGGCTGGAATTCTCAGACTATGATGTGGACACAGCTGGACTCTCAAGAGATTTGAATAAGAGCACTAATTCACTCGATAAGGGCTCCACCCCATGTCCTAGCCACCTCCCAAAGGCTCCACCTCCCAACATTTCCACATTGAAGGGTAACATTTTGTCACAAACATCCAGTCACTGTGACCTCTCTGGCTGTTGTTATATGATCTATTATATTCTTTTCATTGATACTGAACTTGCCAATGTGACTTTCCATTTGAATGTAACTGATATGCCATAACTGGGTAGAAGCTTCCAATGGGTACATATTTTTTTCCTTCTATAATAATGGCATATCTGGGTCTTCCCATTTACATTGGATCTGATGCCCAGGAGCCAGCTGGAGCAGAACCTGGCACTTCCCAACCCTTATGCACCTGTGGCTACAGACCACTTAGGTCTGGGGGAGTGTCACTGTGTCACAGACTGGTGAAAGTTGACCAGTTGACCGGTAGTCCAGTAGTCCAGCAACTGGAAGTACTTAGTCCCTGTAAAGTCATACAAGAGTGCTTGAACTGTAATGAAGGCTCAGTGGTGACCATCAGGGCAAGCGTACTCTTACTTTGGACATAACTTTCTCATTTGCACTGGCTTGTCTTAACAGGAAAAGCCAAATCTCTGGACTCGCTGAGGTAGTCCCTGACTAGGAGTAGGAAGCACAAGTTCCATTTAAAATCTACCCCTTGACCATGGTCCAAGGCCTTAGTTTTTCTGGAGCTATTTCTTTATAGATAATTACCGAAATTCCTTCCAGTTTAAAGAAGTTTCTACATCTATAGGTAAGCAACTGCTGGAATCTTCCTTATAAGTGAGTGTCACCAACACCACTTGCAAAACTGGGCCATCAGGGGCCTCAACTTCTTGGTTCTTTTCTGCCTCCACAGGGCTTTGGTTAACCCTTAGCTGTGGTCAGCTTTCTAGGTAATGGCATTTTAATAGGGCCCAGAAAAATAACACTTTAAAATTATTTTATTTCCTCTAACTTAAGGTCACAAAGCTCTTGGACAGAGGGGGGAAAAGTCATTTCCTAGGAAAGGAGAAACCACAGTGCTTCGTGGGGATGTGAAAGCCCCTTTGGCTGACAGGTACGCCTCTGACTCAAAGGGCTTAAAATAAAAAGCGGGTACCAACTGAAGAGAGTGTGTGAGGCTGAGGCAGTACAGGGAGCTCAGGCGAGAACCAGAACCCCAGCTGGCTTCCAGCTGGGTGACCTTGTCACTCATTTTTCCTGGGTTTGGATTTCCCCATATGTGACAATAAAGGCTCTGCAAACTCCTGTTGAGTGCCCACTAACATCTTATCACTATGATTCCATCAAAGCTGATTGACAAGGCTGTTTATTGCAGGCTTTAAATGGCAGGTCTCTTAATTTGTAGACTAGGGAGGGATACCTTAAGGGAGGGAGATGTCTACAGTGGAAGCCGGGTCCACACAAATCTTCTGAATTGCTAAAATGTTTTGATCCTAGAGAGGAAGAATAAAAGAGCCTGATTTATGATCATGTAACAAGCAAGTCATATTCATACAGTCACAACAGCTGGGCAGATGTCCTTTCCTGCCTGCTCTGGAAGTTCTGGCTCTCTGGAAGTTCTAGGATCTGATGAAGGACCCAAACTCTGACATATTCCTCCCAGCCAGCAGAAGTCTGTCCATCGTGTGGCACCCATCCTCAGCATCTCAGCTAGAGACGTATCAAGCACCAAATCTTGTCCATGGATTAGTGCAGTACTAGTTTCAGGACCTAGGTCCATGTGCCATCACCTGGGTTGGCAGGTGGCTGCTGTTCGATGTCTTTGGTCACAGCAGAGGTGACAGGTCTTCTTTCCTGCCTTTCCTTGGATTCCCACAGCCACTCTCACCGATAACCAGACTTGGTTCCAAGATATGTGCTCATATATACAACCTAAGCATGAAAGTGTGCTCTAAGACACGCATGGGACATGTTTCCCCATCTTCAAAAACATCGTTCTTCCTACATAGACTATATGATTAGAAAATCAATTGGAAACCCACCCTCAGCCTCAGGAGTCAGGAGGGCATGTCAGAGCACAGATCCCCGATGAGCTCCGTTGCTTGGGAGCCTCTATGGAGGACACAGCAGATGGAAAGTCTCTAGCTGGTGTTCTTCAAACGCTAGTTCTCTTTCTGTCACTCTTCAGAGGGTACTGGAAGCTTATGGCTGGCCGCAATGTGTGTGCGCGTGCGAGCGTGCGTGTGTATGTATATGTTTGTGAGTGTGTGTGTGTGTGTGTGTGTGTGTGTGTGTGTGTGTGTGTGTTCAATAGCTGGCCCACACCTGCCTAAAGAGGACTTTTGCTTCTGTGACTCCTTTCAGATGGCCAACATTTTCTTGGTACCTTTTCACCAGAAGCCATTTCTACCTAGCCCTTCCTCTCTCTTTTCAGTAGAGAGGTCTGTGTAACAGCACTGGGTCAAGCAGGGACCCCGCGCCTGTGGAGCTGAAGGGAGCGAGCTCCGTTAACTGTGCCCTTGCACTCTGACTGGCATACCGTTCTTTCGTGCTTCTCTTACTCCCCTTCTCACCCATCTCGAGTGAGCAAGATTCCCTTTTCTTAACGGACTCCCTCACTAGGGTGAGCTTGAAGTCAGTCAGCTTTCTTGCCACATTGACCTTCCTCCACATGAGGGCGTGGGGCCAGTTTTCACTTCCGAAAAAATTCCTCTAAAAGTGGGACTCTGGAGACTCTCCAGTAAATGAAGATAGACTTGGTGAAGAAATTCCAACCCTGCAAGCAGATAATTAAGAGAGATTTTCCAAGCCTAGGGGGAAATCAAAGACCATTATGTATGTATGATTTGCGCTAAACCACTTTTATTACAAATTGAGCCCCCATACAGCTGTGCAGCCACGGAGGGGGGAGAACACACCGCCAACGAAACAATTAAAAGCCATGTGGAAGCAGGCCTTCTGGTAGCTAACAGGAGCCATACATTCTGTTTTCTAGCTTGTTGTGAGTAATTTCAAAACCCCAAATAAGTAATTCTATTGCAGTACTAAGAAGGAAATGGTGAACAGCTAAGGATAATAATTCAAAATTTCCCCCGCCCTCCCTGATCTACTCAGTTCTTCTCTCTCAACAGAGATGTGGAAAGAGGGATCTGATTTGTGGAAAGCCACCTGAAGTCTGGGGAAGTTGAGAGGGGAAATCTAGAAGCAGGCAGGCTTAGAAACGCAATTCAGTTCTGCCACCCAAGAGCTGTGTGGTCTTGGGGAAGTTCAGTCTCTCGGAGCTCATTTTTCCATGCCTGATGGAGCTATTGTGATCAGCACATGAGACAGGATGAGAAAAGTGTCTGGTCCATGCTAGATAGTCACTGGATGATGTCTGTGTCCTTTGGAAGGAAATTACCCAGAAACTTGTTTTCCCCATGTTTTCCCTCTTATTACTGTTAGAGAGAATTATGGTATCAAAAGGTTCTGTCATGATCAAAGATCACAAATCAAATGCTTTGCTAGGCCTTCATTTTGTGATTTGAGTGGAGGAAAAAGGAAGCAAATGGGAAGAGCCTTGTCCTTTCTAAAGAAAGCAACCAGTGCGAGGGTTGAAGACCTAAATTAAATCAGCAGGCTAGAAGACCTAAATTAAATCAGCAGAACCTATGCTTAAAAAGGCACCAGGGTGCCTTGTGTATGGGCTTTCAGTCTCAGTGCTGGAGAAGAGGAAGGAGGAGGGCCCATGGGGCTTGCTGATTAGACACTCTGAACTACTTGATCAGTCCCAGTTCAAAACCAGGGTTGATCTGAAGAAAAGATCAGTGGTTATGTAATTGTTCTGTGCAGTTACAAGGCCTGGACTTCAGACCCCAGCATGTATATAACACACATACCTGTAATGCCAGCTCCAATGAATGTGGGGACAGAGGGTATCCTGGCTTCCCACCTACATGGGAAAAATTGAGCCCCAAGTTCAGGGAAAGATCCTTCATCAAAGGAACAGGACGAGAGTTGTAGAGGGGGACACTTGTCACTCTTTTCTGGCCTCCACACGAATACAAACAAGGACATCTTATAATGCAACAAAAAACAAGGTAAACAGCTCTTGAAGAACACCACTGAAGGTGTATCTTGGTATGAGTG
>CABHPH010161050.1:0-42990 GCA_902168325.1 Peromyscus nudipes
AAGCCTTACTTTTCCTAAAGCTGCTAGGTCTCTTGACATAAATAAATGATTTAAATGTTTAGATTACTTTCCCCTTCTATGATATTGTTATATTAAGATTTCAAAAGTTCAGATTTTAACATTTATAGAATTCTGATACTATTTGGGTTACAAGCTCAAGATTTTAAATTTTCCTTGGTTGTCTTCTAAATATACTTAAACTCATCAGGCCAAAGACATCTCTGTCCAATCTGTATTTGGCTCTCTCTAAACAAAAAAAAATGTACATAACTTTTAACACAAATCTGTAATTCTGCTAGGACACAGGGGTATGAATCTACTTCTGCTGTTTTGCAGCTACCCGTTGCCTGCTTCTCTACAATGTGGATTCCAATACTGATTGGTAATATAATATATCTAAAACTTTTATGTCCTTTTATAAAATAAGAATTCATGTAAGCTTCAAAGGATCAAAAGAAATCGAAAAACTTAGATCCACTTCACAGAGGTCAAAAGAACTCCAGATAAATAAGTTTTCCTCACCTGTCTATTTCTGAGGATGGTATTTTTCTGTCTCCTGGTCTCCCTTTCCCAATTACTAAGACCATGGGTCTAAAGTTTCCAAATGAGTTCATGAATTTTAACTCTTGTCTCCAGTCTATATCTGTTTCAGTGGGCTACCATTTGGCTGACTGACACATCCAGGTATCGGCTACTGACTTCAACCTGTGAGTCATGGACTTCCTGAAAGCTGATATGGACCAAGCACGATGATATGAATGCTCCTTGTTTCCAGCTGGATCAAATCAGATGCTTCTGGTTAATGCCCCATTGCCTAAATTCCCTCTTCAGCTTTGACTAGCCTCTCGGCCTCATTGGGCTCTGACCATTTGCGCCCCATTTCAGCTTGAAGCAGTTACAGAAGAGAATACACCATTCTGTGCTCCTCACTCCCAAAACTGGCTAAAAGGCTAAGTTAAAGGTAAACCCTCTGGCATGGGGGACAAAATGGTTACCTAATGCCCACTGATATACCAGGAAACTCGACCCAATATTGTCAATTAATAGATTTATTAACTAAAATGGTTCTGCAATAGGATAAGACACTTGACCTTCTTTATGCAGAACCAAAGAGGTATTATATGACCTTAAGAAATTATTGTGTCTGTATAAATCATTCAGGATTATGGCTGTTTTGTTTTGGTTTCTTTACTGAACCTATATTTAATACTAGAAGAGCTTCAATTCAAAATCATGTTTTAAGGCCACTTATTGTAGGCTGTTGGAGAACACAAGTAAATAGTCATCTTATAAATAATCAAGTGCTTTAATTGTGGTCATGCTAAGTACTGATGTAATTAATTACAGGGACAAGCTTTACTTAGTCCTTTGCATATGTTTTCAGAGTTAAATTTAAAACAAGCACCTAGAAACAAAGTTTGTCTATTCAGATATATCTGGACAGCCCTCAAATACTTCAGAGATCTTCAGAATATGGCATTTAAAATGTTTAATTGAAAAGCTTTTCATGATTGAGAGACATGCTGTCTCCTGGCAGTACTTTTATTCCCTCCAAAGAAGATGGCTGGGCACAGAAGAACCTCCACCCAGAACTTGCTCCAGAGTGGCAGCTACAGCCACTGAGATGGGTATGGAAGAACCTGGACTGCTGCCAGGGCCTTCTTCAGAGCACGGACAACAGGACTCTGGGGACCCATTGCCTCACTTTTGCCTAGACAAGGTAGGCTGGTCCTTCCTGCAAATCCCTACCCCATAACTGTTGGATCTTCTGAGGCCTGGCAGCCAAAGATTGATGTTGTAACCCTGAGACCTCCGCCTTCAATGACCATGGAAGACCCTGGGGTGGCTGTCTAGGTAGCCAGCAGGTCTCTGTCACTTTCAATCGCTAACTCAGGTAAAGTTTGTCCTTCTCAGATCTCTGATGTTGTTTGAAAAACAGGCTTTGCTTCAGCTGCCTTCTCAGTTCTCTATGTAAGATTCACAGGTCTCATTCTCTTAGGGCTAATACTGCTCTCAGTATCTCCTGGCGAATTAGATAAAAAGAAGCAGCTTTAAGGTTTGTTTATATGAAGACAGGAAAGCTGTCTCACTTCTGTTCACTGACTTATCTTTCTCAGACCTGATGATGTTTGCCAGTTTTAACATCTCTCTCCCCCAACTCCAAGGTTTCTGTGGACTTTACTGGTCCCAGGTTTAGAGACAGGCTAGCATTGGAGAGGGTAGGGAAGCCTCGCTCCTCCTTCTTCATTCACCCAACCACTTTCATTCAGTAAATTTCCTCTGGTTATAGATTTAAAGATGTGTTTCATTGGGCTGAAACCAGGCCCTAAAAAAATTTGTTAACCCAAAGCCACAGCCTTTTGCTAGGACACCGAGATGTAAATCTGTTGCAGTTGTTACAGGTTCCTGCATAGGTCCACCCCTCCTGCCAGACTTGTGCCAAGACCAACCCTCAGGGGCTCTTCAGATACAACATCAGCCCCTGCACCAGCTCTGAGGATGCCAACCACCAAGCAAGGACGCCAACTGGGATGGACACCCCCCCCACCTCCAGAGAAACAGCAGATGTGATGGCTCCTGAACTCCTGAATAACACACCATCCCTCAATCCACTGCTGGTACCACCTCTCCAGGCTCAAGCGGGCACCTACCTGACAACCAGAACCTGGTTTTCCAAGATGTCCCAATAAAGGGCTTATCAGCTCCTGTGTCTCACTCATTCACCCTTGCCTCTTCAGTACAACCAGGGCACTTCTCTCTCTCATCCTTTCTGGCAGTTATCATTCTTCCCATGGCTAGCACAGCTCACGAGGCCAATGATAACATTCTATTTTTTTCCTGCTAGCAACCTGCCTTCTCAGCTCCCTCAAGGAACAGACTCCTGAGATCTCCATGCCTGAGTTCTCCACAATGACAGCCAATTGAATGCTTCTTCACTTCCACCTCCCACCACGTATGACCCTGACTCCCAACTTGCCCCTCCCACTTCACCCCCAAATCAGCAGGAAGCAGTCTCAAGAATTCAGTGCCCTTATTCTCCCACTTGCTATCCATTGCTGGGAGGTGGAAGGCTGAGTCAGAGAGCCGCTGCCAGCCGCCTCCATGACAAGAAGGATGTAAGATACCAGAAGGCCATAAGCCATGTGGCAACTTATAGTTTAATAGACATGGGTTAATTTAAGATAGAAGAACTAGATAGCAAGAAGCCTGCTGCGGCCATACAGTTTGTAAGCAATATAAGTCTCTGTGTGTTTACTCGGTTGGGTCTGAGCAGCTGTGGAAGTGGCAGGTGAGAGAGATTTGTCCTGACTACGGGCCAGGCAGGAATGGAGAACTCTCCAGCTACAATCCATAACTCACCTTTTTATAATAATCAAAATGGAGGAATGCTGGCATTCTGGACCCCTTGGGGACCCACCCTATGTCCTGACATAAAGTCCCCTTTAAAAAGGAAATTTCTCCCCGCATCTCTTTCTCTCTCTCTCTCTCTCTCTCTCTCTCTCTCTCTCTCTCTCTCTCTCTCTCTCTTCCCTTTTTCTTCCCCCACAAAATAAAACTCTTCACCAAGTGCTGTCTGCGTGGCGTCTCTGTCTCTCACCCACTGTGGGGCATGTTGGCTCCACCCGCCAGGGCCTCCTGCACCCCATATCATAACACTAGATATGAACCATGAACTGCAAGGGCCTGCATTGTAAGGAACTGTTATGAAGAAACCATGTCTGTACCTGAACCAACTTTCCCAAAGAGCTTCTCTGCTTCCAAAGTTCCCAGACTACGACCCAAGAAGTCTGTTCTGAGTTAGTCTTTCCCATGGATTCTTCCAATTTATGGGCATCTCTTCCTAGTCTAACCAGTTAAGAACAGAGACATGTCCTTTATCACTTTTTGGGTTGAGTGGGCTCAAAATGTCCTGTTCAGGGGCTGAGGAAGGGGTTATATTTGCTTCTGTTTGATTCAGTACAGTTCTAGGTGTCTGAGTCCTTATAGTATTTAACTTTATAATCAAATAACAGAACCAGTGAGACAATGTGTAGTTTTTGAACGTGGCAAATATGTGGGGTTTTTTTTTTGCCTTTGTGCTTTTTTAGTAATTTGACCACAATGAGATTGCTTTTATATGATAGTAAAGCAAATTAACCACTTTGAATTTTGAAGATAATGTATGTGTGCATATGAATCAATATATCGATGCTTATTTCCTATAAGAGGAGAAATAGCTTTGTGTTCAACTTGTACCAACTGTTTTCTTTCTGCTGCAAAACAGTAGGAGGATATATTTTGATTTTACCAAGGTTTAATCTGTAAAATGTCACTTAAATAATCTGATAGCAACACCTGAAGTACTGCAGGGAGCCGCTTCTGCATCCCCAGTTCAGATGTGCGGTCTCTACAGCGTCCCCAGGACAGTTGTGCAGTCTCTACAGTGTCCCCAGGGCAGTCTGCTGCACACAGACTCCTGGTCTGGATTTAAATTACCCTACTCGGAACTCCAAGTTACTGACTTTTTAAACACTTAGCTTTACTTTCTGTTCTTAAAGTTCAGTTAATGCCATCATTTGATCTTTCTTGTCATATGTCCGGTTGGAAATTCCTAAAATTGTTACTGCCATCATGAAATTTACCAGAGTATTTGTATTTGCATAAAAATGCATCTTTGAAAAATAAACCTCACAAAGATTAAGTATAATATGAACATTAAAAATTCCTGGTTATAGCATTGGTTAATACTATGATATGAGGCTTCAAAATGTTTCTGTATGTACGTATGTATTTATTTTCTTAGGTCTCACCATATTGCTCAGGCTGGCCTCAAACTTATAATCTTCTTGACTCAATGTCCTGAGTGCTGGGATTACAAACAAGCAGTAACATGTCTGGACAAGTAAAATTTAACATCACAATTCTAACTTGAGAATCTCAAATCCTCCTAATGCAGAAAGGGAGCTAAAGCACAAGTTGTGTGGTTATTGCAAAGAGTCACGCCAACAGCAAACACAACAGCAATAACATTTATCAAAATGACGGCATAATTATTTTAGAATTCACACACATTTCATGAACACAATTTCAATTTCATTGTTCAGAATTAATGTTCAAAAACCAAATGTTTTATTCTGTAAGCCCATGCTTACTTACCTGGCCAAGGTCACCTGATATGGACATGAGGAATTAAACCAGGCTGGTTGGAGGGTCCACAGGAAAACTAAAGCTGTGGCAATTTTATTGAGAGCAATCAGACTTTTTAATATCTTTTTCAGAAACAGAATATAATGGCAACTGCCAGGAACAATACAGTTGGAGTTACCAGGATTCAATGACATTTGCAGGCTATTCAGGGTACACAAGATTAATAATGTCCAAGACTGAATGTCCCAACAACCTTCCATGCTTCTTTTACTTCCGAGGGAACATACAGAGAAACACCAAGTGGCTTGAACATTTACTGCCTGAGTGGGTGCATCAGTGTCTCAGGAACTGGAAGGTACATTGTATCCCAGGAGCACGGACTCTAACCTGAGAAATCTATGATGCACGCCTCTCAGCTAGGCCAGGCCAACTGCGTGTTTCTGTGCATTCTCCAGTAAGTCATTAATGTGAAGCATATTGATATTTGTTGTTAATGGTGTATCGAACTATTTGTCTTATTACATTTCAACAGTTCAAATGTAATTTTTATCACTTATTGACTTGTCTGATAGCACTGACCAGCTAAATTAATTTTAAAAATCCGTAAAAATTCATATAAAATAATGAACCAATAGCAAGTTCCATAGCACACTTCTGTTTGCCTTTAATGAGACTCTTTAGAACACACTTTGACATTCCCAATTTAATTCTCACCTCACAGGTGTTCAATTATCACTCTATTAACATGTGCATCAGTAATGATAATCTTTAATATATCTCACCATGCTATCAATTAGAAGGAGATCACCCCTGAATATGGGGTGGGGTATTTGCTAAAACATCATTCTTTGAACTTTGAGACCTCTGATATTCTTTCATATAATGTAAATTGCAACAATTTTCTCATTGAAAAATAAAACTCACAAAGATTAAGTATAATATGAACATTAAAAATTCCTGGTTATAGCGTTGGTTAATACTGTGATATGAGGCTTCAAAATGTTTCTGTATGTACGTATATATTTATTTTCTTATTTATCATTTGAGACGGGTCTCACCATGTTGCTCAGGCTGGCCTCAAACTTGTAATCTCCTTGATTCAATGTCTTGAGTGCCGGGATTACAAAGAAGTAGTAGCATGTCTGGACAAAAATATTTATTTTTTATTATCAAAGATTGTTAAAACATTTTCCATATAATGCACCAAGACACTCATGTATATTTCTCAGTTTGTACATTGGAAATAAAGTGTTTAGTGAGGTGATCTTATAGGATAAAGAAAAAAGAAATAAATAAGGGTTGCATAGAATACAGAATCATAGTTACATGATCAGGGATGAGAAACTATTTCTGAGACTGCTAAGCATCACTGGCCAGTAATGAACCAATCTCCCATGAGCATCCTCTAGGCCCTTTCTCCTTCAGCCTTCTCTGTAATCTGTTAAGTACCATTTAAATACAACCAGAAAGTGTTTCCCAAGTTTATTTCTCAGAATGTCTAGTTGACATTAATGAGAAAACCCCAAAAAGCAATTATGACAGAAGGCCAGCAAAGTTTCTTTCTTCTTTTTCAATTAGTTACATGTTTATTTTGTAAGAATGTTTATTAAGTTTATATAGAAAGGTTGAATTTATAATAACCACTTAAAGACAATTCCTTTCTCTCAACCAATGATCTTCATTCTTCTACCCATGTTTTAGGGTATCCTCTAGTCTACAACATATCTCATTTCACAGGATCTGAAATATATACTTGTGTGTTGCAGACAAAAATATCTTCAAGTTTGCTTTAAAATACTACAAGAAAAGGGTAGGTCAAGCTTTCAAGTTTACAGATACTCATACTGCAAGAAGTGACCAATACTTCTCAATATTATCTACTCTGTTTTGTTCAGATAGTAAATACAATTCTTAATGCTTATGTTCCCAATCACTATACTTTCCGTATGTTATCATTCTGACCCTTAAATGAGATTGAATGAGATTGTTACACAAATCAACACACAACATAAACTAGAGAAATCTCAGGCTGCCTTAACAGGAGCTCCAACCCATAATGTAGCAGCTGTAAAGAATATGAATCTTCCCGAGATCCCAAATAATATTAACATTGATGACATCAGTATAAAAGTGCCAAACCTGCTCTCTTTTAAATAAAATATTAAAAAGGCCACTTTCAGGTAAAATCCAGAGGGAAAGTCATCTACGTTTACCATGCAGTTGTTTACCAAAAGCAGAGGAGGAAATGGGCTCTTGGATTTAAATCAAGGTACTCTTGCATGAAATCAGTATGGTAGTTCAAAGTTGCTTTGCTTGCTCAGTGATTTTAAAGAAATTGAGTAATTCCAGTGTGATTTTTTTCCTTGTCCAAATTGCATTCCTATGCTCACATAAAGGCATGCCTCTGAATATTGGCTATTACAGTATTTTGAAAAGTGAGATGTTTCCTTAATAATGTACAACCCAGGATGCTGTCATTTTGTATGGATCACAAATACAGTGTTCTCTAATTATTTCTGCTGTTTGTCACAATTGTTATTTAAAGAACCAAGTATGTATTGCATGAAAACATGACCTTTTCCTTAGTTTAAATAAACTCCACGATGACTGGACTTCCAAAGTGCCTTTCTGTTTTGCTCGGTATCTACTGTAGCAACTATTTTTTCTTACAACCTTCTGACTCAACAAAGAAAATAAAAGGACATTTTACCACTGTTTTCAAAAAAGGACAAGTCTGGTTGTCTAAAAGTCAATCCACTATATACATTTTATGGACATATGCTGTCTAATATGAGCAGGAGCCTCTTCTACTTGAGTCATTTCTAAGCCAAGGTAAACAACCCAAGTACTACAGAATTCTATAATACAGCATAAAGAGACCACGATAGGCTTCCTAATTCCAGTTAGGAGTATAATTATAAAAAATATAATTTTTTACAGTTCACAATTGTGTTTAGGGAATCACAAATATAGGTCATCAACTTGAGCAAGATGCATAAATACTTAGAAAGCTTTGCAATTTCAAAATCACCCTCCCCCAAATTGTGCACACACAAAAACATACAGCTAAATAAAAACAAAATAGTTATCACTATACCCTGGTGGTATGAACACTCACTGTCCAATCCAAGGTAATGCGCTAACCAATCACAGCTGATAGGCTTCCACTGTCTAAGTGGTTGCTCTTATGCAGTAAGGTAGACATGGTTCCCTGAAACCGTCTCTGGAGTGGTTTATCTCTAAGCCCTTTACTGACCCACAGGCATTGCTGTCTTAAAAAGGGATGCCCTAGTAATGATGGCGAATTTCTACATCTGTAAACACTTGGATCAGCCCTGGACATCTGGACATGGACTAATGTTAAGCCACCTTTATGAACAACAGCAATGGCAGTTGGATTCAACTTCATGTCTTTTGTTTTGTTTTTTCTTACTTACCATGATTTTTTAAATTGTCTCATTTGGACTCTGCTTAGGATTAAGTGAAATTTATATCTTAATTTAATTTGCATTAAATTTACACCTTAACATTATATTAGAGTTGTATTTTTTTAATTTTTTTCATACAATATATTTTGATCATATTCTTTCCCTTCCTCAGCTCTTCCCAGATCTACTCTACCTCCCTACTCACCCAACTTCATGTCCCTCCTCTAATGTCCCCAAGCTTCCAAACAACCAAATAATAAAAATCGAATCAAAACAAAACAAAAACAATCAGACATAAAACACCAAAACAGAAAAAATGATAAAATATAATACAATAAATAAATAAATACAGTAATAAAAAAACCATGGAATCTGTTTTGGGATGGCTAGCTACTGCTTGGTGTAGGATCTTGCTTAGAGTGTGATTGATTTACACAGTGACACACTCCGTTGGAGAGAACTGATTTTCCCTTTCCCAGGAGGCATCAGTTGCAAACAGCTTCTTGGTTAAAGGTGGGACATTTTTCTACTTCCTCCTCTCAGTGCTGGGGTTTTGTCTGGTTTGAACGTGTGTAGGTCTCATGTATGCTGTCACAGTCTCGGTGAGGTCATCTGTGTCGTGTCCTGTTGTGCCTGAAAGACATTGTCTCCTTGAGTCGTCTATACCTCTGGCTCTTGTCTTTTGACCCTTTTCCCACATCGATCCCTGAGCCTTGAGGGGAAGGGTTTCATAACGATATCCCATTTAGGACTGAGTGCTCTGAAATCTCTTCTTCTCTGCACATTGTCCAGTTTTGGTGCCCTGTTAATGCTCATCTACCACCAGCAGAAGGTTCTTTAAAGAGGGCTGAGTGAGGCACCGACCTGAGGGTACAGCACGTGCCCTTAGGAGTTCTTTTATTGCTGTGTTCCTTCAGTAGCATACTAGTAGTAGGCCTTCCCTCTAGGTCCCATGACATATCTAGTCTCAGGTTCTTGGCCACTTTATCATTGTCAGATATCTCATTAAGTAGGCTTTATTTTCAGTTAAAACGTGCTTGGTTACTAACATAACATTGGTATCACTGTTGTACCAGTATATCTTACAGGCAGGTCGCAGTTAAAGGTTGTACAAGAAAAATTCAAAATACTTTAAATGTACGTTTATTTTCATTATTATATTTATTTCATATGAAATGGTGAACACAGATAATAGAGAACCCAAAGCTGTCATGCAGTTTGACTTTGCCTCTTTAGTCATTTAAGGAAAAAGAAAGAAAAAAAATCATAAATAGACCAACAGAAAGGTTCTCTTCTCAGAGGAACTTAAGAGCATGCGCCCAGGGCACCTTCTCTGTTAGCAGGATCCTCATTGAAGAGTTCTTGGTGAGCTTGCACACTCATGCACCTCAGCTAAACGGAACTCACAGGGCTCTGTCAGAGGGCACGGCTCACAGCTAGTGGAGCTGGGGTGCTCCGGCCATGTACACACATGAGAAAGCAAGTCAGGTCAGGAATTCCAAGCCATCTGAAACATCAGCTTTTTTTGTTTGTTTGCTTTGCAGTGACTGGATCCATGTAGTAGTTCTTGCTGATATAACAGGATCCATGTTTTACACCATGAAAAAACAAAACAAAACAAAACAAAACAAAACTGAGACATGGGAAACAAGAAACAAAGTTTCTGAAGAGATTATTGAATGAAATAATTTAGAATACTTACTAAAAGGTGGTTAGAATAATTGCACTTTTATTCATATTATTGGAAATATATCTTCCTTTATCTAAATGTAATTCCTTATTGAGTCTGGATCTAAAGGAAACACACACACACACACACACACACACACACACAAATAAACAAAAAACCCAAGCACTCCATTTTTCTTGCCAATTTAACAGAGAGGCAGAGTGACTTTGGATGGAAGCACCCACAGCTTGGTTAGAGTTCCCAGCTCCTGGAACACTATTGAGCAATAATGACCTTGGTTTCTGAGATGCATGTCTTACCCAGGTAAAGAGTACCCAGGTCTTACAGAGGCTGCTGAGAATGCAAGAGTCTAGTGACTGTATCCTCAGGACAGCTCTACCTACCTGATTCAGAACAGCTCCCATAAACGTTTTCTGAAGGGGCATCACTGCTTTCTATATCCAGATCAGGTTAAAGTTCATGGCAGATAAATGGCAGAAAAATTTCTACAAGCTCCTCCCCTGCTCCTTTATCTTCTGACCCAAGACCCCACCCAACCTTTGGCCATAACATTCCTGAAAACATGTTTCTGTATGCTATGATTTTGACCTTTCAACTTTAACGTCTCTTTGGTTCTTAGTCCTGACTAGCTTGTGACCAGGCAGTTGCAAATACTGCCCTGAACTGGGTAATGTTTAACATACTGAAGACTTGTAAAATGTGACACCTGACGGTTGTCAGCAACGATGGTGACAAAGAAGAACACTGTACAAACAGGAAAGAAGAACTGGACACAATATATGAAACAGATCAATAGCAAGCAAAATCAGGCCAGCCATGATTCAGGTAAGCACTGATATAAACAAAGCAATTTTGATCTCAGTCACATATCTAAATGTATCTGGGTCTCAGTTTTTATTCTTCCTTGGGAGGAGACATACTTTCACATCCCACTTCCCGAGAACCCTGAACAACTGCAGAGGCAGCAGCTCTGGGCATTCCTTTGAAGTCTGCACTAAGGAGGCATTTCAAGCACAGCTAAAAGGAGGCTGCACCATCATTAAAAGATGATAATAAAACCAGGAATCCAAAGCATGTTACAGCAGGCTAAGCTATTTATTTTCTGTTTTTACACATTAAAGAATATTAAGCTAACCTCAATAATTTAGTGAAAAAGGTCTCTGCTTGTTTATGCTCAAGCTAACTAGGCTCTGGGCCAATACTTTTGTTATATTCCTCATATCAATGTTTTGTAGTGTTTTCTTTGTATACAATTTTAAAAAGGCCAACTTTAAACATACAGTATTTCATTTAATCCAAGAAATAGATTCTTAGAGTAAGCTAAAATTATAGTTAGGAAAAACAACAAAAAACAGTGCTCAATACTCTCCAGAATGGGGTGGACTGGAACAAACACACACCCCTAATTCCCACTTGTGTGGGACCCACATGTGTCCTACAGTCTTAAATTCTAATTCCAATCAATTTCTCTAGCACACATTTTCCTATTTGATACTGGGTTTTGCACAATGCTTGATGTGCTGGCTGCGCAGGAGAGCTGTGCATATCTCTTCATGAATGCCTGTTGTGGAGCGGGTACTGCTGTGGTTAGGGACACCTCCACCCTGTAGCTCACAGCTGCTACCAGCAAATGGCTGAACAGTGCCTGGAACAGACCAGTGCCTCTGTGCTTCCCCTCAGCTGAGCAACATTTCTGTGGCCCAAGGCTCCCTTTCCAGTTCTGCTCTTATTCTCTCAACTGTCTATCTTACCCCCGCCGCCCTCTCCCGCCCCCCCATACTTCCTTCTGCTTTATCCTCCAGAAGCAACAGACCTAGTAACTGCTTGCATATCATGCTGCCCACTTCTTGGAGAACCAGAGCTGCACTCTTAATAGAATGGTGGGAGGCCAAAGAAGTAAGTAGGTGGCAAAATGGTGTTTAGGGACTAGATCACTCACTATCTAGTTGGCAGGTTACCCTGGGAAATGTGGGGCATGAAGAGTACCTTGCTGCACAAATGCTAAATGGTCTTAATAAAAACCCAGAGCCAGGTATCAGGGTGAAAGCTGAAAGAGCCAGCCACAGCTACCACCTCTAACCTCACCAACTCCTCAGCCTGACAGAGCCCCTGCAAGAGAGCGAATCCTGTCTCCTCCCATCTTATATTCCTTTCTCTGCCCAGCCATATCACTTCCTTTCTCAACCTTCCTAGTGCTGGGATTAAAGGTGTGTGATCCCAAGTGCTGGAGTTAAAGGTGTGTACCACCACTGCCTGGCTGTTTCTCCTTTAGACTGGATTAATCTCATGTATCCCAGTGTGGCCTTGAATTCACAGAGATCCAGATGGATCCCTGCCTCTGCCAGTGCTAAGATTAAAGGTGTGTGCCACCACTGCCTGACCTCTGTGGCTGGCTCTGTCCTCTGACCTTCAGGCAAGCTTTATTTCTTAGATTACAAATATATCACCACGGTACGTGCCTGAGAAACCAGGACAATTGTTGGTGATTCTGGAATGGAAACTTTAGAATGGTCTTCAAGGAGAAGAACATCCTTGTGGCTGTCATAAGTAAAGCCTTTAAATGACATAGAGTGAAGAATGCCCATAGGATAGCAGAACTGACTTTATCACTTTGCTGAATTGATTACTTGTAGAGATAGGGCCAATAAATTGAGGACAAGTAAAAATAGCTGAAGTTCATTATGAATGCCCTCATATGGCCCCTGTGCAAGTTTATAGATGAGCCCTGTCTTGCAGTGGAATGTGGGTCTGACAGACAGGTAGGGTGGAGGCAGGACCAATCCAGTCAGTCTCTCCCTGGGGCTGAGCAGGATGGTGAGTGTCAACAGCCCAGACCTCCTCATTCCACCGGAGAGACGCACACTGGGCCGGGAGTCTTGCTGGAACTCAATTTTTTTGCATCAGGAGTGGACTTATATAGGTTGGGGTGATGAGAGGATGGGGTGAGGATAGCAGGCCAATGAGATGATGCCATCTCAGCAATTACTTAGGCAGAGGCGATTCTAGGTTGGGTTGAGCTGAGTCACTCATATGCGGAAGACAGGTCACCAAACTCAAGCTAGGCTGGGGAAGTTACACGGGGCCTCATTCCTGGGCCTTATGGGGCCCAACACTGGAAGAGCAGATATTCTTGGGAGCAGGCCTAGTCGGGCATATTTAGAGCAATAGAACTCTACTAAATGTAGAGTATAATACCCTGGTCTACACCCACTTAACGCCTTTAAGCCTGTCCAACAACCCCAGACTACACACCTTTCCCTGGTCTCCACACTAGACCCTGCAGACACAGTAGCTTTACAGGAGGCCAGGCTGGACCTAGGATGTTCTGCCCAAATTAGGACCCCCAAAGAGACCACTGGAGACCGAAGATGTCCAGAATGCAATAGCAAGGTTTATTTGATCCAGCGCACATGCGTAGCTAAAGCTAGCAGGGAACCCTCATCCACCACACCTGATGCAGCGAGGCAGGGAGGAGAGTTCCTCTTTCTTGGGGAAGTTAGTTTTTATAGGCAAAACCTACAAAATTTCTTAGAGGGAGGGGGTTAGTATGGGTCCATCCTTGATTGGTCCAGTTTTTCCTGAGCCTGGACTTTGTCTTATTTCAGCTTATCTGTTTGCCCTGTCAGGAGTTTTACAACCCATCTCCAGGGTCTGGTCATGTTATCTTCAGAGAGGGGCATCTCGTGGTTAATCGGTCACCACCAGACATCCTGACTTTGTTCTTTTGAAAACACCTGACTTCACCCTCTCCAGGAAGGAGGAACTGACTCAGTTCTGTTTATTTTAAGATATCTCTTTGCTCAGCTCTTTTGGGTTTCTGGGGGAACTGTGTCTGGGCCTTTGGTGGGGGTCTTTCACTAGGGACACCAGGCAAGTGCCACCCCCACCCACTAATGCTCCTTATAACCTGTCCAACAACCCCAGACTGCAGCCCCAATCCCTTGGCTCTACATCCTGGTCTACAACTTGGAAAGAAGACTTCCTTTTTACCAGCAGGCAGGCTGGATCTAGGGACCCTAGGCCCAGCAACTGTACTGAAAGCCAGGCTGGTCCTAGGGACCCAAGGTAAGACACCGTCCACTACTCACTTAACCCCTTTAAGCCTGCCCAATAACCCCAGACTACACCACTTCCCTAGGCTTGATATCTTGGTCTACAACTCCAGAAGAAGACTCAGCTTTACCAGAGGCCAGGCCAGATCTAGAGACCCAAGGCCCCCAAAACCCCAGAGAAGATACCCTACTGGACCTGAAGACATGCTAATCACCACAACCCTTGGCCATTTAGGCCAGAAGACCAGAGAAGAAAGAGAAACCAATGAACAAAACACCCATCCAACAAAGACAAACACAGGCATCAACAACTAGATCTATAATCATCCCAAATCCAGATGCCCAAATACTAGTGTAAGAAAACAACCAATAACAGAAAGGGCAATATGACATCACCAGAGCCCAGCTATCCTAGGACAGCAAATCCTGAACATTCCAATGCAGCTGAAGCATAAGAAAATTACCTTTAAAATGACTTTATGAAGATGATAGAGGTCCTTAAAGGGGAAATGAAAAAAAAATTCCTTAAAGAAATTGAGGAAAAGACAAACAAAAAATTGAAGGAAATCAATAAATCCCTAAAAGAATGCCAAGAAAGCCAAGAAAAAACAAACAGGTGAAGGAAACAGTTCAAGACCTAAAAATGGAAATAGAAGCAATAAAGAAAACACAAATGGAGGGAATCCTGAAATGGAAAACCTGGGTAAGCAAACAGGAACTACAGTTGCAAGCATCACCAACAGAATACAAGAGATGGAAGAGAGAATCTCAGGTGTTGAAGACGTGATAGAGGAAATAGATTCATCAGTCCAAAAAAAATGTTAAATCTAAAAAATTCCTAATACAAAATACCCAGGAAATATAAGACACTATGAAAACAACTATCATAGGAATAATAGGAATAGAAGAAAGAGAAGAATCACAGCTCAAAAACCCAGAGAATGTATTTAACAAAATAATAGAAGAAAATTTTCCCAACCTAAAGAAGGACATGCCGTAAAGGTACAAGAAGTTTACAGAACACCAAATAAATTGGATTAGAAAAGAAAATCCCCTGGCCACATAATTGTTGTGGGAATTATTGACGACAGCCCACTAGCCAATTTTAAAGGGCGGCTTGGCCCGATGAGTGTGGTCTTCTCCGGAGAGACGTGACCCAGGGAAAAGCCAAGGCTCTCGGATGCCCACTCTTTCTTGCACTGCACAGCGGGCAGCAGCAAGCCACTAGAAGCATGGTTGGCAGTCTGGCCCCATCTCCTTTGGGAAAGAGGCGGTGGCAGGCAGCTTCATTCCGTGTTGTGAGTGTACTGTACTGATATTACCTGTTGACAAATCCTGATTAATCCTAGACATCATTCCCTCATTATCATGCGTCCTTTAACATGGGGCCTGGTTGACCACCAACAGACGCCAACTCACAGCCTGCCTTCGAAGGAGGGCGTGCAGGGTTTGCGGGTCCGCTGCAAGCATACTTGCAGCCTGTCTCTGCGGCCCGCTTCCAGGGGGCATCCCACCACCCCGGTACCCTTTCCCCCTTGCTGGCCTGGCCACTCGGTCTTTGCGTTCCCGGCCCAGCACACCGGAGCTCTCCCCCTGCTAGTGAGCCAGCACTTGTAGCCAGAAACGCAGGAGCACTCCCAGTTGGGCAGGGCTGCAGCCTGCTAGTAATTTCTGGTCCCTCAGCCCCTGCCGAGCCTGCCACCTGAACCGGCCACTGGTCTCCAGTCTCCGAGGAGCTCCCTCTTGAACTGTGAGCTCTCCAGCGGGTATCTAAGAGCTGACTGCACCCGGGCGTTCACAGGCTCACAGACGCTGGGCAGGCTCTGGTTCTGCTGTCCAGTGCATGTTGGCTGTGCGCTGCTAACCTCCCAACTCCAGTGCAGGCAACCGGAAGACTAGAATCTACTTCAGTTTACAGCTACTCTCTCAAACCAATTTTGTGGGTGGAAATAACTGCTGGAACAGTCTACTGTGGTTTAGGCGTGCCGAGCCTGAGCTGCTGTGGTGCCGCACCTGCTCCACCTGCTGGTCAAACCGCAATATTACATCTACAATTGTTTGAGGATTGTTAATTGACAACTCTTAAAAGATAAACTGATGATACCAAAAAAAAATTGATGAGAGAGAGAGAGAGAGAGAGAGAGAGAGAGAGAGAGATTAGATAGGTGGATGGATGATGGATGATAGATAGATAGATAGATGATAGATGAATAAATAGATAAATAGAGAAACAAGCAAACAAATAAACAAACAAACAAATAAATAAATAAAATAAGAAGGGGGTAAAGAATAAAGGGAAAGAACAATCTTAAAACCTTTCCCAGGTCAATGGCTGACCCGTCCAGCAGGCCAAGTTATTTAGTGGGACTCGAGGAGGCACCTCCTAAAGGACCAATGGGGGCGAGAGAGAAAGGAGACCAGGCACGTAAAAAGACAGAGTCAGTCTGAGTTGTGTCAAGGTTACGTTTATTACAAGGAGCAGCAGGTTTATATATGCTGGTAGATGGGAGAAATGAATAGGGGAAAAGGGGGGATGAAAGTTTGAAGAATAGGGTCCGGGTGAGGTCTCTTTGAAGAATAGAGTCGGGGAGAGGTCTCTTTGGTCCAATGTTTGTGCAACTGACCAACCGAACATAGTCCAGGAAGTTAATCTAAAAGTACATTAATCTAAAGGTACATTTTGTGGTTTTTCCGGGAGTTATTGTTTTTTGTAACTTAGTAACGGTTGTCAAGGGTGTAGTTACGTCAGATCATCCAAGCAAGAAAGGTCAGAGCGCAGTCATCCAACTTTAGGTCTCCAAAAAATGGCTGCAAAAATTACAATGCAGGAAATTAGAACCCTGCTCACTGCTACTATGAACTGGATGCTAGAAAAATTTACAAAAATAGGCAACCTAGCTGGGATCAATACAATTTCAGTCATAATTGTTATTAGCCTGGAAATTCATGTTTTATCTTTAAAAAGTGGTTTGATAACAGTGCCAAAAACGAGAGATTGACTGAAAAAATACAGACCTGGAACATGATAATGAGAGATTGACTGTAAAGATGCAGGCCTTGGAATATGGTAAGGAGAGACTGACTGTAAAGATACAGGCCCTGGAACATGGTAATGAGAAATTGACTGTAAAGATATAGGCCCTGGAATATGGTAATGAAAAATTGACTGTAAAGATACAGGCCCTGGAACATGGTAATGAAAAATTGACTGTAAAGATACAGGCCCTGGAACAGGGTATGCAAGCCTTGCAAATAGTTACTAAGGAAGATAGGATAGCCGTGACTGGTGAGATAAAGGCCTCAGAAGTATTTATCAATGCAGAGAACAAAAAGTGACTGATAATATGTGAGCTTTAGAACAACTTACTACAAGAGATAAAAGCCCTACAAAAGGCAACTACTGGTAAGTTCTAAGCCTTAGAAAAATCTATTAGAACTGATAATAAAAGCATCCAGACACAAACAGAAGAATTCAGAGGAGAACCAACCTCACCATTACCTTATGGAATTAGAGAAAAGTGGCCTAAGGTTGTTAAAATGCCAACCATGACTTAAACTATTACTGTTTATGAAAGGCCACCAAATGACACATATCCCCAAGAATATACAGAATAAATAAGATCTTATACAAATGTTAGACTTAAAGAACATTATGGAAGCAACAGTTTTCCTATGGCATGCATTCAGCTTATGTGCGGCAGATGTTGAATACATGGTCCTCTTGGAACAAAATCACTCCAAATGACTGGAAACAATTAGTCACAGCAGTATTAGAATATGGTCTTCAGTCAGAATGGAACAGCTGGTTGAGAGAAGTAGCTAAGGCCTTTTAACAGCAAGGTAAGGTTAGAGGTTCTAAGATTTCCCAAGTTCAAACACCTAGTGAGGGCCATTGTGCTGATATAAATAGTCCTATACCATACAGCAGCCTTAAATGCTTGGGACAAGATTCAAGAATCAGGAAAGAGGACTGAGCCATATACTAAAGTTATACAAGGCCCAAAAGAACCCTTTACTGATTTTTTGCAAAGATTGACTTCAGTTGTAAATAGAATGTCATCAGATCCAGAAGCTACATGAGTAAAATTCAATCTTTGGCTTTTGAAAATGCTACTTTACAATGCAAAAAGATAATTGGGCTTTTAAAGATCAAATCAGCACCCATAGAAGAATGGATCCAATACATAGTCAATATTGAGTCTCTTAACTATGATGAGGCTTAGGTAGGAGAGATGATTTCCAAAGGCTTAAAGAGAAATCAAAATGCCAAATGTTTTCATTGTGGCAAACAAACTCATCTCAGAAGAAATTGTAGACAGAACATTCCTAAAAATAATGTTTCTTCTAAGGATGACACAAATGGAAGACCCCAACCTTCTGGATTATGCAGAAGATGTGGCAAAGGCCAACACTGAACCAATGAATGCAGATCAACAAGGGACAGACAGGGTAACTCTTTGCCATTGGGAATCCCCTTGGGGGCCTTTTGTAGCCCCCCCCATGTCAAATTTGGTTCAGTAATTCTCTGTCACAGTGGGGGAAACTCCTCCCCAGAGCAATTAAAACGCCTAATGCCTATTGTGAAAAATCAGACTGCTCTGGATGATAGAACAGCTTTAGAAGAGAAAACAAAAATTCCGGGAGAAACCATTAAATGAATATTTTGGCAGACTTCCATAAATGATCAAAGATCAAAACTAAGGGTAAAAGAAATGACATTGTAATTGAAGGTCTTTTGGACACAGCAGGAGCAGATGTAACTATAATTGCGCCAGAATCATGGTATCCAAATTGGCCTCTTCGGGAGGTAGATGTTCAGTTTTTAGGGACTGGAACCTTATCTCAGGTAAAACAAAGCACAATATGGGCTGAATGTATAGGGCAAAAGGACAGAGAGGAAAACTGAAGCCATATGTGGCTAATATAGTAATACATTTATGGGGCCATGCTGGTTACAGCAGTGGAATACCCAGATTAACATTCCTCCAATCTCAGAAACAAATCACAAACCAACATTTGTTTCTGGGAAGAATACTAAAAATTATTATAAAGAACAGTCACTGAGCATCCAGGCTGTACAAAATCAGGCACAACAACTGTTGATCTCTCAGAAGTACCAACAGTCCTACCCTTAAAATAGCTGACTGACAAATCTGTCTGGGTGGAAATTTGGATCCAAAGCTTGATTATTATTTTACCCTCTATGCATTCGTCTACAGGGATTTTAATGCAGAGGGAAGATATTATCTTAGAATGGATATTTTTACCACACAAACAGAGTAAGAAATTAAAGACCTATGTTGGTAAAGTTTCTGAGTTGATTCTAAAAGGAAAATTAAGACTTCATCAATTGACAGGAATGGATCCAACAGAAAATGTAGTACTATTTACTAATGCTGAAATTTCCTCTTTATAGGCAGAAAATGAACATTTGCAAAGAGCTTGCAGTAATTTTTTTAGGAGAGATTAAAAACAGATATCCTAAAAGTAAGAGACTTCAATTCATAAAAAGAACCATTTGGGTCTTCCTAGACATAGGGAACACCAATATCTGGAGCCCCTACATTCTCTACTGATACAAATAAATCAGGAAAGGCAGGTTAAAAAACAGGGAATTTAAGTAAAGTGGCTCAAACCCCTTATGATTCTGTCCAAAAGTCAGAATTATATGCTATTCTTATGATATTAGTGGATTTTATATAACATCTTAATATAGTCACTGACTCTCAATATGCAGAAAGAGTAGTTTTACACGTTGAAACTGCTGAAGTTATTCCTGATATACCAGAATTAACTTTGTTATTTATATGATTATAGGAAAAAAATTATCCCATATGTAACACATATCAGGTCCCATACAGGTCTGCTAGGCCCTCTAGCAAAAGATAATGATGAAATTGATCATGTGCTGGTAGTAAATGTGCTGGAGGCCTCAGAATTTCATAAAAACACCATGTCAATAGCAAGGGTAAAAAGGATTTCTTTCATCACTTGGCAACAAGCCAAGGAAATTATTTTTAAAAAAAGTCCTACTTGTTTCTTGTATAATCAAACTCTCTTACCTGCAGCAAGTAACCCTAAGGGTACTCAAAGAAATTAAATTTGGCAAATGAATGTGTTTCATTTTGCACAATTTGAAAAATTAAAATATGTACACCATACCATAGATACATATTCAGGATTTCAATGGGCAACTGCTTTGAGTTCTGAAAAGGTTAATTCTGTAATTACACATCTATTAGAAGTCATGGCCATCATGGGAATACCTGTACAAATTAAGACTGACAATACTCCAGCTTATGCCTCTAGTAAAATGAAACAGTTTCTCACATATTACAACATAAAGCTTACCACACAATTCAACAGGAAAGTGATTATAGAAAGAGCTAATCGCACTTTAAAAGAAATGCTAAATAAACAGAAAGGGGGAGCTAAGACCCCCAGAGATAGATTGCATAATGCCTTATTAACTTTACATTTTCTAAATGCTAATGAGAAAGGAATGACAGCTACAGAGAGACATTGGATGGTAGAAAAAAACTACTGAATTAAATCAGCCTGTATACTTCAAAGATGTGTTGACCTCAGAATGGAAACCAGGATATGTGTTACATTGGGGAAGTGATTTTACTTTTGTTTCCAGAGGAGAAGAAAAGCTATGGATTCCATCAAAATTAATAAGGATTCAATTTGAACAGGAGAGACCTCTTGATTAGAAGAGATGATTGTTCATCAACCCATGTGGTGATTCGATATGTCAAAAGGAAAAATTCACCAAATTAGGGTCAGGGCAGGGTTTTGTTTTTGCCTTTACAGGAGAATAAAATATCCATCCTGAAGATGTCAAGGAACTTTGGACAGACAGACATCTAAAGAAGAAAGGAGAATTGTCCAGAAAAAACTACCAAGAAAAGGAATAATCTGGCCTAATGGTATGATTACTTTCTACATGGTAAAATCTTTACTTCTCAAAATGTTTGTAGTTGCAACTCAATTAAAAACTAAAGCTGGCTTTGGAGTTGGAATGTGACTCTCTCCCACCATGTTGTTAAAAGAAAATTCAGAGTCTCTGTCTCTTATTAGAAGAGCCACCTTGTATGGGACAAAAGAAAACCAAAATCTAGGTACTATTATTGTTACAAATTTCTTTCCCTTCAAATTTATTGTGACACTTTTTTTTAGGTATGTTAGTATCTTAAAATTTAAACTTTCCATTTTGATATTATGTTTAAGTTTTCCACAGTGAACAATAAATTTTTCTAATAGTGATCTCTGAAGGTTCCAAAAGGATGATGGAGCCCCACAACGACGATTACATCTGGATTGTATCAATGCCTTTGAGACAATAAACATCACCCAAAGGTCAGCTTTGGACTGCAAATTGCTCAGGACAATTCCAAGGTGGCTAGCTGAGATGATCTACCCTTTTACATCTTCGAGCCGGAACTTCAGATAAGCTTTTCCCATTACTGAGAGACTGGCTACAAATGTTGCAGCTAGTTTTCCTAAGACTTAATCCTTGTTTCAGTTCTTACAGGGTCCCATAGAAATACCCCACCCCACTCCCAAGCAGGAAGTGATTCTAAGAACAGGACACTTACTTTCCCAGAAGGTGTGGTGGGTGGTTTTTGTTTTTTCTCAGGGTTATGGATAATTGCCATCTGTAGGGAGCGGATAATAAATTGTTACAGGATTTGGGGCAAAACAATGAGACTATTGTGTTGATTTATTATTAATACTCAATGATATTTGCTGATGTGGAAAACAAAACATCCAGCTGGCTAGTAGTTTTGTGCAATTTGAAACACACACACTTCAGAGAACTGTAATTTCAGCCAAGATTTTAAGGGTCTATTGATTAGAAATACTGAGATATTTACTGACAAATAAGATATATTGATACATTTTCTAAGCCCTATCTCAAGGAAGGAAGGACAATTCCTGGTAGAGCTGTTGAGGTTCTTGTTGAAATACACAGACAATGAAGACAATGGCTGGACTTCAGATCCAATGTATAGAATGAGGCAGGTTCTGCCTGAGATCCAGGGTAGAAAACAGCTCTGCAGGGGTTTCCTGCAGAGGTCCGACAATTCTGATGTTTGGCTCCTTAAGCTGCCAGGCTCCAAACTGTAAATGGCAGTAGTAACAACAGAAGATGGACTGTATGTTCGTTTCAGGCATAACGGTGAATTCCAGTGAGTGAATCACTGTACATGCTATTGGGACTTTGAAGCAAGACCACGACACCTGCAGTGGTCTTGCTTACAAATGACCTCCTGGCATGAGACCATGGCACAGATGGAATACTCAATCATGACGCACAAAGTGAGGTTGTGCCTGGAATGGCCCATAATAAGCTGCGTTCTCTTAAACTCTCAATGTTATAAAGTTAGAAGTTCATCACAAATTCTAAGTGGTACACTTCAGGTCAAGTCCAAGCCTGTCAGGGGTGTGCATACTTGTAGCCCAGCACTTGGGAAGACACAGGTGGTTCAGATCCCTAGTGTCTTCTTCCTAAGTGGATTCCTTTGGCAGGCTGAAGGAAGAAACCAAATTCCAAGCTCAACTATAGTTACGTGGGCTCATGATGTGATTTCACATTGAAAGGAGTTGTTAGCAAAGATAACCGAAATCTTCCTGATGTAGACAAAATTCTAAACAGTCTTATTAAATAAGAAACACAGAACCAAATACAGAGTTAAAAGCCCAAGAGATCTGAGCACTAGCGAAGAGCCAAGACCACCTTATCTTACCACTCGCTGCCGTCCTTCCCCTGAGAGAGAGATCTTCTTCCTGTGTGTCTTGTGTTTTATTGCCTTTCTGTTCTGCCTTATCATTGGCTCTAAGCCCAGCCACATGACTTCCTCATCACTGCCTGTCGATACAGACCTCCAGGTCTCTATGGTTGGTACTGGGATTATAGGCGTGTGTCACCACCCTTGCTGTGTCCTTGACCACACAGAGACTCTGTCTGCCATGTGATCGGTTTAACAGCGTGGGCTACCACCACCTGAATTCTGTTCCTGACTCGCTAATGACCTCTGATCTCCAGGCAAACTTTATTTATTAACATGCAAATAAAAATCACATTTCAGCACAAATAAAATATCACCACATCCTGATGAGTGAAGTTTTAAAGGAAAGAAACTGGTCACCCAGGCCGTGAAAGGAGCTGTGGATTTAGGGGGAAACGTGCTCATTTCTGGACATTTGCTAATGCTAAGAGCAGGCAGAAGGCCAAGAAGGAGGAAATGAAATGATCAGAAACAAGGTGTTAGGCGGGAAGGACACTGGGGATGGGCTCAGACTGGGAAAATGTTCAGCAATTGCAAAGGTCTAACAGGAAGCACTCACTGTGGGGCAGCCATGAACAGTGACGTAGACAGAATAATGTGGTCAGATGACGTTAGACACCCTCTCACTGACCTGCCAGTTCTGGCGTGACAGACATGAAGGTTGTGGTCCTGCCATATTTCTGGTGTTATTTGAGCACGAGCAAAGACTAGATTCTGCTCCAGTATGGTCTGTCTTTGCTTGCAAATGAAACTAGCTCATATTTAGTTGTGGCGTTCTCAAAATTTACAAGGTTTTTATTCCTGCCCCTTCACTCCGTATTTAATTTCTTAAAATACCGGAAAATGTCATTAACCACAGGATGGATGGGTTAACAAGTTTACCCTTTTTCCTCTATTTACATGGGTTCTGTGGATTGAACTCAGTCAACAGGCATGCCAACAAACATATTTACTGGCTGAGCTGTCTGGCCAGTCTCTTGGTCTGTGTTTTGATTGTCCCTGAAACTTCCTTAATTTATCTTCATGGTGACTGATGCTCTTGAACAACACCTGTATTTTTTTTAATGATAAAATGGTGGTAATAGTGAAAAATGATGGATGAAAAATCCCTAATTACTAAATTGGCCCTGCTGTTTGCTCACAAAGCAGACACTGGAATCTTTTAGAATGTATTAGCGAATGTGTTCTACCCTGCTCGCTTCCTCCCTCCCTCCCTTCCTCCCTCCCTCCCTCCCTCTCTCTCTCTCTCTCTCTCTCTCTCTCTCTCTCTCTCTCTCTCTCTCTCTTTCTTTCTCTTTCTTCCTCCCTCCCTCTCTTTCCTCCTTTTCTCTCCCTCCCTTCCTTGCTTCTTCCTCTCTTCCTCTCTTGCTACCTTCCTCACTTTCTCCTGCCCACTCTCTCTTTCCTTCCTTCCCTTTCTCCCTCCTTCCATCTCTCCCTTTCTTTTTCTCCCTCTTTTCTTTTCTTTATGACTGTCATTTAACTTCTTAAAACAAGATCAAATATTTTGTCAATTTCTTTCTTATCCTGATTCTAGGACCTCACTTGAGATTTTAGTGCTTTTGGTGAGTTCAGTGACAACCACTCGTTTTCAGGGTTGATTCTGTTTCAGGTTCTAAACTTCACACTATTTCTGGGGTATTGCCTAACCAGCATTAGTGCTGATTTTCTGTGCATTTGGATTCCTTCAGATATTTTGATTAGTCTCACAATGATATTACAATTAGAATTTGTTAAAATTGTCTGAGAATTATTTTTCTTCCCTATCCATCTTCTAATTCTACTGAACTAATTTATGAAAGATTTTTACCATGTAAGATGTAGTTATGATTTTATATTAAATTCATTGGCAGAAATACTTATGGCTTTATCATTTTCTTCAGCTGGACTAAGCTTTAGAAACACTACTCCTGGCCTCCAGCTCTTTCCTCTTCAAAGCCTCAAATTGATCTAACAACCCAGGTATGCCTATGGAGAACTTCTTTGAACTCTAAACACCAGGGAAGGTGGTGCCCCAGTCTGCAAAGAGTCAAGTTTTAGGAAATGCCTTGCTTGTTGTGTAAGGACAGAAGCCTAAATCCAGATGTCTTCCTCCAAATCACAAAGCCTCATTTGGGCACGGAGATATCAGAACGACCTTGTTGCTGAGAGGGCAGAGAAGGAAGTGTTTTCTTTAACTCCTTAAATATTTTAAGTCTTCCTTTTTGTTTCCTCTTTTGCATTCCTTCTATTCTATTAATGGATCTTTATTTTGCGTTGTAGATACTTGGTTCATTTTAATAAAAACATCTATTTTAAGTTACTTTATTTTAGGAAAAGTTAGGGCATCATAACTTTATAGAGAGTACTTGTTTTTCTTCTAGGGTTAAAGTCTGTGAGACACAAAAATTCTCTGCTTCAAACAGTACTCATTGAATACTTATTCTTTATTATTCACAGTAGTCTAAGGGTGTAATAATGATTACAAAAACATACATAGATTTTTGTACTTGTGAAGTTTGTACTCTTGCACTAGTCAATAAATCACAAAAACAAATGAAAAAATGTGTGGTAAGTGTGTGAATGAGAAATAGAGTACTTTTTGACTGTAAGCCTATTCGATAAACCAAGCTCAGGGTTCTGATTGGTTGTGATAAGTGAGGGTTGTAGACGAATTTCTAAACAGTCTTATTAAATAAGAAACACAGAGCCAAATACAGGGGTGCAAGCTGTAGAGATCAGAGCAACAGTGATAGCCACCAAACTAACCTTAACTCACCACACCACCGTCACTTCCCAAGAGAACGGAACCAGCTTCTTCCTATCTAACCTGCACCTTTATTGCCTTGCTGTTCTTCCTTCTCATTGGCTCTTAGTCCAGCCACAAGACTTCATCGTCACTGCCTGTCTATATAGACCTCTAGGTCTCTATCGTTGGTACTGGGATTAAAGGCGAGTGTCACCATGCTTGGCTGTGTTTTTGAACACACAGAGACCCTGCCTGCCATGTGATCGGATTAAGGGCGCGTGCTGCCAACACCTGACTTTTGTTTACCGCTGACTATGACCTCTGATCTCCAGACAAACTTTATTTATTAACATACAAATAAAATACCACCACAGAGTGTAGAAAGACCCAGAAAGAATATCTAGGTTATAAGATGTATGCCATGATGCAGAAAGTGAGATAATATTGGAGAGACTCAGGGAGCCCCGGGCAGATGGGTAAAAGACAACAGTTATGTGAGGAGAGATTGACGCAGGAGACATGGGGTATTTTATAGAAAACAAACACACGAAAAACAAACAAAAACAAAAAACTGACCACCATATCACAGGACTAAAAACTTCCAAGTTGTGAGAGAATCATGAAGAAATGAGGGTCAAACCACATTTTCATAGCTGCTGCCAAGAGAAGCACATAGTGCTCAGAAGAGGTGGGGTGAACAGCCCGGATCCCCATAGTGAGAGGAGAGGGGGGTCCACAGCCCGGATCCCCACAGTGAGAGCAGAGGTGGGGTCCACAGCCCGGATTCCAAAGAGGAGAGGTGGGTCCACAGCCCGGATCCCCACACTGAGAGGAGAGGGGGGGTCCACAGCCCGGATCCCCACACTGAGAGGAGAGGGGGGGTCCACAGCCCGGATCCCCACACTGAGAGGAGAGGGGGGGTCCACAGCCCGGATCCCAACAGGACAATGAAGGAGGAGAGATGAGGCCAAGCTCCGTGCCACATCTACTGCTGCAGCTGGCATGGAAATTACCGAATAGCCTGAAGCTGAGCGTGACAGGGACGGTGTGCTTCCCATACGCTGGCGGACAAGACTGTGGAGGATGTGCGGAGGATGGCTTTGAGAGCAGCAAGACAGCAAAGCCATTAAGAGGCTGGTGCGGAAGTGCGAGTAGAGCCAGCGGGGTCTGAGGAGGGTAACTGTGTTCAGTACTGGAGGCAGCTAGAGTTTATTCTGTCAGCACATCCTAGCTCCCATCAAGGAAGGAGCCCAGTGGTGTGTGGCTGTCTTTTGAACGCCCACAGCAGACAGGACTAGGCCCTTTTACGGAAGCTCTTAAACCATTCAAAGACTCTGTTAGCGGACGTTAACAGTTTCCTCAATTTTTCTGTTTAGCAAAGAATTAGGTTCCCCCAGCGCAACAGAATAAAGCCTGTCTCTAGCATAGACACTCCCCCCACTGAAAAGAGGAATTCATCCTATCACCCTGGGCTTTCCAGACCCAGGGAAGAATGGCACAGAAAATGAAAGGAAGTCGGTCAATTTTGTTAATATTCAATTATTATTGCTGTGATTGTTTATGTTCAAATGTTCAGGTATAATTCTGAGTAAATGAAAATTTATATTTATATTCAGTAAATAAATTTATATTCAGTAAATAAAACTGAAAAAATGAGAATTTCTTGATTTTCGAAAATACAAAGCATTGGAATTCTTAAAGATATCCACACATATTTTATTTGCAACAATTTTTAATCAATAAATGAAATAAAACCAAATGTAGACCCTGCTGAAGCACACTGGTTATTTTACTGTAATATGATTATTCCACCAGACCAGAGATTTTGGAGTTTATCTGATCAGATTCTAATCCCGTATGGACTTCTCTCTCCAGCTTCCACCACTGTGAAGGTTTTTTGAGACATTAGCTTGGCTATCCATGGCTTTTACTGCCTTTACAGCTAACACTCTTCCCTCAGCTGTGATTCTTACTCTCTTAGTTCAGTGAGTAAACTCTAGTCAGTGTCTGAGCTGGGTTCGCTGCACAGACGTGGGATGTTTTCCAGACTTACACAGTCTCTTCCCTCCTTTCACTTGATGATGCATTTACCCCTGGTTCATTGCGCTTAACTTCCCTGACTTCTCTTTTTAACACTTATGCCTCACCAGGTATAAATCATCTCATTCTGCATGGCGTATTCATGGTGCCTGTTGGTGTTCTTTAATGTATCTGCCCTAATTAGAATTCATCATGTCCTTTCTCTGCTTGCTCATGTAAACTCAGAGTTTAGGCTGAGGAATGTTCCAGCTTCTTTATCTTTTAGTTTATTTATTCTCCCACTCTCCTTGAGAACTGTTTTAAGTCTTTCTCCTGACAGTTAACCTGCATTAGCTCCCATTGCTTGCTGAGTAGGTGACTTCATACCTATTTCATCAATGAAATAATAGACATCAAAAGGAATCCTTTTGTTTTAACCCTCTTCATACAAAAGTTAGTATCTATATTCACTGTCTTGCCTTTTACTTACTCTTAATGGTTTTTGTAAGGGAGTAGTTTCAAGCTTTGCTTCCACATAACAATGTATAAATATACTCCTGGTTGGGCTGAAAAACTCATTGAAAAACACAAGCTGTCCAAGTTGATATTTTCAATATTTATTAATAAGGCTGATATAACAGCCTTTATACAGCACAGTTTTCATAAGTTACCAAGATACAACTTGTGTATAGTCACAAAACCAAGACATGTTTTTACAGAGAGTAAAACTCAAGACAGATTTACAAGCATTTGTTCTACACAATTCTCATATTTTCAGGTCAGTTTACACAATCAATAGCCCAAGAATTTGCATTTGTTCATTAAATTTTTCAGAGTGTTAAGTAAACAAAAAATAATAAAAAGATTAGCAAATCACCAAGAAAGCATGCAAGATATGGTCAGAGAAACGAGACACATCTCCAAGTACTTCATGTGTTATTGGAAATAAATTTTATTAGGTTTTAAACTTTTCTTAGACAAGAAACACCTTTTTTAAACAGATGTCTTGTTAAGATATTAGCACACACATTAATCAGTATGGGAGCACCTGAGCACATCACTGAACACACACACAGACACAGTCGAATGAGGATCAGTCACATGCTGACTTCCAAAGGATGAAGTTAGGTCAACAGCTGCTGTGTTACCGAACGTTTAGTTATATACAGGGGAATGGGTTCAGAGAATGCTCTCAGTCTACCTATCAGATAAAGAACTTGATTAATGATTTCTGTTTAATGTGTATCTTTAATAATAGCCACATGAGACATACAGAAAACATCAATATGTCATATTCAATGAGAATATAAGTTTCACTCATTCATTCTTGTGTTATACTAAAGGCAAATAACTGTTAAGGGAAACGCTCCCAATTATTTATCAAGCTTTCACTTTCATTTCAAGCTCAAAGGGAGGGAAAGTCTCTTCTGTCATACATATATTTATAAACACATGTAGCTGTAGTTGGCTAATTTTGGACTATTTGACATTATAGCAATTAAAATAAGTTTTAAAAAATACTGTTAGTTATGATTTAAATAATAAAGTAAAAAAATACTATAAACATCTTTATGGTATTTTAATGAAATGAAGCATTGATTAAATCATTTCTAACAAATTGGGCACAATATAGTAATAAATAATTTATTTTACTCCACATCACTGCCACCACTATTGTTACTACGGCTATCACCAACACCAAACAGCCACTCTATAATGAGAATCAGTGTCAGCTGGTTACCAGCTATAATATTCCCAGGATACAATTATTCGAGTGTGTGTGATTCCCCAAATCAACCTCCTAGATATGCAGACAATGTATAGTTAACTATCATGAATTACTAAAATATGGACAATATTAAGGGTTAAGGGCAATTACCTCTTAATGTTGAGTATCGTTCTTTTAAACAGATATGGTAATCAGATGAGTTCAGAGTCACCACAATTTTTCTTGATATTAAGTAAAATCCGAGAAAACACCAACTTCTTGCTACTAGTGTTATCTGCATCTGTAACAATGATTCTACAATTCCCCGTCTTTCATAAAGATTCACTCTTTGCTTTTTCTTCTCCAGTTGAAAGATTCCTTACTACTAATTTTAAACCAACAAGCAACTTCCATTTTTGACCACTCAACGGACTAGTAGGGAAAACAAAATGCTTCTCGAGGTGCTGCAAGAAGATTAATAACCTAGTGATTAGAGATTATAAACTTTGTTACTGTTAAGATAGAAAAGCTAATTCTAATAACATAACATAAAATAAAAAATGGAAAATCATGTGTTATTTACAAAAAAGTAAAAAAACACTAAGAGCCCTATTTGCAATTAAAAAAGAAATAGTTTCGCTGTGAGAAGGGCAGTCGGCGTCCCTCAGGAGTGCATTCATTTAAGAATTGGTGTTGCATAGAGCAATTCCTGTAGCAACCTAGGAGCTTGGTCAGCTGCGAACCTGGGGGCACTGGCAGGTTCTTTTTCTTTTACAAGGGGAATGCTGGTGCATGAGAAGAAGCTCTGTCCTTGACCCTCTGATTGGTCTAGCCCTATTGCTAGTTCCTTGGAACGGAGGGGTGGCTGCATCAGAAAGGCTCCCATTATTTCAGGCTTAATAGCTACTCCTGATGAGCTTGCTCTGCTGGTCCCTCTGACTGTGTAAGTTGTAACTAGAATGGAGGAAGCTACCTGGCTACATAACCTTTCACGAACCCTTGGAGTACCAGCGACTGACTGTAGGCCCAGAGTCGCCTGTGAAGAGCAAATGGCAGATCCTTTGATGTCACAAAATCCTCTTAGATCCCTTTCCTCCCCAGTTGTGACTGATTATAGGCTTCCTCAAGTGGAGAGTCTGCTGGAAATATCCATGGCAACCACCACAGATGTAGCAGTCTCTAAAAATAAAATGTTAGCAGTGTCCTCGGTTTGAAAATTCCCATCTCCATGTTCACTTTAAAAGACTATCAGTCATAAATTACCATTGAGGCACTGCATTGAGGGGAGAAGAGAATAGAGGAGGAGAGAGTTGGTATTTTAGGACAAAGAAAAGCGAACTTGGATTTTTTAAAATGAGTGTCAGTTATACAACTTGGCATATACTAGAATTTTTTTACTTCTAGGGTTTTACATTACTTTCAAATGTATTGTTTTTTTTTCCCAAAAATGAGAAAATTCAATATCCAACCAATATTTTTGAGATGATTTCCTGTAATCCCACTTAAACCTCACATTAGATAAAGTAACAATTTTTAGGCTCAAATACTCTGCAAAGCAATTTGGTTTATTTTGGGTAGAGTGTGGCAATGGGTTAAGAGCTATGGACTTCAGTAAACTTTGTATGACAAATAACTTACATTTAATGTTCTATCTTTTTCAGGTTAAATGGAAGTTTATATTTTAATAAAAATGAGTTTGGGAACAATTTACTGTTTTTATCCATGCTGATGCTTATCATTGGTTAGAAGTTATTTCTCACATATAAAATTTGAGAATTAAAAAGCTACACAATAATTATCTCTCAGTTTGTATATAAAGTAATATTTGGAAATGTGCTTTCTTATTTCATAGATCTCTTTATATAAGCATCCTGGTATCCTGTGAAGAAGGATAAGAAAACACCATTATTTAGGGGCAAAGTGAATTTAATCTGCATTTTTGTGGTGATATGTGTGCAAGGTCAGTATCAAAATCAGGACCAGAAGCCAGGACTTCAGAGCCCTGAGTGCACTTCCCACAATTCTGTGTTGCTTTCTTTATTGACACTGGTGATTAACAAGGAAAGAATGCTTTATTTTAATGATTCACACATTGGTTGTTTGGGTCTATATTATTAACAGATCAAATATATTTTAATTTCAAACATTGGCTTTTCCAACCCTCTTGCCAACATTAGCTTTCTAATGATGATATTATCACCAACAAGAAAGCAGAGGAGGAGTAAAGACTTGAGGTTGAGGTCAGGGTGTTCATTATATCATCACTGAGTTTAGAAAAAAACCACAGAAAATCAGAAAGTGACAACAGTTTAATCAGCGTTATAAGATAAATATGGTTTGTTTGCCAGAACAATAATTTCACGTCTCTGACAGTCCATTATCCAAGAGAAAGGAAATATGTAGGATGATGCACGTCATGGCAATTCTTCAATGAATAAACAACCCTCTTCATAGGACACACCAATTAATCTAGATGCCTTGATGCGTACGGTTGAGAATGCCTTGACTTCATGGTGCATTATAGAGATTTTAATGTTTTCAACCAAGGTACATATTTTGTGGGTCAGCATTCTTCTTTAATATCCAGTCACTAGTTTTTGTTTTATTTCTAGATAAAAACAATTGAATTTGAACCTACTATTACCTTCACTCTTCAGTTTTCAATTACCCCACAACAGATGTGCTTTCACCACATAGAATTCAGACCTACTGCTGTATAGCTTTCTAATGTAGACACAGGGAAAACATGCACAGTTCAATCTAAAATCCATTGTTCATAACTCTTGCTTACTTTTTCTCACAAACACAGTCACCTTCTGGTCCTGTAGAAAACTCATAGATGAATCTTATGTCAGAATCCCAAAGCAGAAAGTTTTAGGAGAATATAAGACAAGGAGTTTTGAGCTTTTCAAACCAAGGTTCACTCTACTTGTCCTTTCCAACGAAGTTTCTATGTGTATAAACAACTGCTTTTACTCTGCATCGACCACCATAAAAATCTTTGTGCCTTTTCCATCTGCTCTAGCTCAGTCTGCTCCAAGACTTCTACCTTAAAAAGTCAAATCTCCTTTCACAGTTTCTCTTCACAGCTTTGAGTAATCCAGTGTCTCGGGCCGATCTTCATCAGTTTGCTTTCAATACGTGAACTTTTTGAGTCATTTTGTATTCCACACCAATGTGGTCTCTTTGCTTCTTGTTTCCTGTCCCATGTTGGCTCCTGAAAATGTAGCTCAGCACAGTACTGTTCAGCTACAGTCTCGATCTGAGGCTCTGTACCTCTGTTTCCTCACCCTGAGCAGACATATCTTCAATGTGTTTGAGTAGGACTGACCAAAAGTTTGTGCCAGTTGACTAGTCTTTTTCTCAGGTCTACTTTGTCAAGCCAGATACAGGCTTCTCCAATCAAAGTCTTCTTCATAAACTTCCCTCCATTGGAGAAAAGTAAAATCTAGAAAACAAAGTCAGAATTATACATTAGTTATACACATATGTGCATTTTTCAACTTTTCAAGATTTGTATCATAAAAAATTAACAAGGAAGAGAGGGAGATGTGAGGGTGTAGTACATGTACTTGAAAGAAAGGAGAAATATTAAAATATCTATAAATACAAATTAGTCCAGATCAACATACCTATTATCCCCCCCTTAAATTTTATTATACCCCCAAATCACACACTGTGAAAGATAGGCAAGTATGATATAGAGAAGAAAGGCTTATTTTAATTAGATATGCTTAAATTGAGGCAAAATTTCCTAGTTCAAATCTGTAATTTCAGATGTAACTATCACTTGTGGTTTTTGACGTGGGGTTTTACATAATTTCCTTATCACTAGAGTCCCTAAGATCGTATCAAGTTCATTTCAGAAACACTCCTCATGCTTCTCCCTCTCAGCTCTCCTCTCTTAGTCTCCGACTGACACCTTTGTTTTCAGAGGCTTTAGAGCTTTGCCCTCAATTGTTTGGTCCTTCCTACCTTCACACTAGCTAATTCTGTCAATGAAGCTTAACTTTGTTTCTCAAATATATATGTATATTTTTTTAAAAAAACTTAATTTATGTGCATGTGTGTCTGGCAGAGTCCAGAAGAGAGTGTCAGAGTTCCTGAAGCTGCAGCTACAGGCAGCTGGGAGCCAGTTGACATGGGTGCTGAGTGGTGAAACTCGGGTCTTCTGGAAGAGCAGCATGTACTTTGCCCATTGCGTTATCTATCCACCCAGCCCCGGACTTGGATATGTTTATCTCCATTGCAAGACATTATGTGCTGGTATCATGAAATGGCTTCATATATCTCCATCTACTCCCCTCTATCCACATTTCCTTTCCCCATCTTGTCTACTAAAGGCATGCTGTGTGAAAATCATTCTGCTAGACTGCAGGGAAAAAGCTAATGAAAATTAGGCCTTGCCGTAGTGAAATAGTGGCAGGTAAGCACACAAATTATTGTATAGGAGAAACTTTGTTTAGTAGCATAATAAGATAAGTAAAATAATTTGTGAATAATGTGTTAGGGATCTCAGTAAAAATCTATATTGAAAGATGGAATGCGGTGATACATGAGAAGGAAGCTTTGAAGGAAAGGAAAATATGAGCAAAGAACTCAAGGCTGAGCTAATTTAAAGAGACTTAATGTGTCTGGAGTATTGATGAATGGAAAAGTGACATGGAACTAAGACTGAGTCAATATAGCTAAAGCTCGTTTTGGAGGACTTTGAATGATGCAGGAAAATGGTGTTTTACTGAGCAGCTTTAAGGGGAATCAACCAGGGTTTAGTAAAGGGAACTCTGGCAGCAGTGTGGTGAATGAAAGAGGCGAGACCTCAGTGAGAAGCCGACTAGGTGAATTACCAACATTCTGTAAATAACTAAAGGAAAGAGCCAAAAAGCATTAGTGAGCGTGATCATGGGAACAAGAGAAATCCACCTAAAGTAGCAAAACAGAGTAGAGAATTAGTGGATGATTGGATAGAGTGAATGGGCTAAGAGGGTTCAAAGGGCTCCTGGGGTGATACTTCTAATGATTAACTACTATACAGTATATAATCAATATATAAACACTGAATAATTGAATGAACAACAAATATAATATGGATGAAAAAGTTCATCAGTAATATGATACAGTTACCTGAAGAGAATGGCCTGCAGGACTAAGGCTGAATCTAAAAGTTTCATTGAAGGAAGGCTCTCGATCATGTCTGCACACCCTTGTTTTCTTCTTGATAACCTTTTTTTGAGTAGAGATGTTTATCACATATACTTTCACATATAAATCTGAAAATAAGAAGTAAGCCCGTTAAATGTCCATCAATCAATCACAGTGTTTTCTGATGCATGATGATGTTCTCCCTATATTCTATATAAGCACAGTGAATTGTATACAATTTGTTGCAGAAAGCATACAGTGATTGCAAGTATACAATTTTCTTAGAAATTTGTTAGTTTTACTGTTGTTTATTAAATATAGCACTCCAATTTATATGCTGGAAAATCTAGCTAAAGACTAGGAAAATGATTTTTTCCTTAAAGTGGAAATTAAATTCTTTTTTTCACATTTTTTCTAATTTATTTCATGCACAGGTAAATATTTAGGTAGAATTTCTCAGAATATTTGAGACACAGTCCTAGTCAACTAGTAGATATCGTTCATTGATTATTATCATGAGACTGGATACCTGGTAAATGATCCGGAGACTTAAATTTGTAGGTGATATTTCTGCACTGGAGAATTTCAACTATTACTTGTTCACCATCTGTTTTCATTTCCTTTTTCAGAGCTAGCTTGATTTCTCCCATTACTTGAGTTTTTGCTAGAAGAATTTAACAAAAACAAGTTGAGTAACAATCGCTACTTATTAAATATTTAACTTAATCACTTTCATATGTTCACTTACTGGATGTTTTATCAAGTGTTAAACATCTTATTGTATGTTATGGACATAAGGCACAGTCGAAACCCTTAAGGAGTAAATGGCTTCATGGGATCACATCATTCAGATACTTGTAACAAAGCATGCTAAATATGATGGTAGGCTGGTAAACCAGGGAGATAAAAGAAACTGTAAGGAGATGTATTACTCAGCTGTAGAGTCTTAGGCTTGAAGAAGTAATAGATAACCTTGTAGGAAGAAAGACAAACACGGAAATTATGAAATTCTAATACAGTATACAGGGAATTAAAAAGTTTTAAAATGTGGTATGTTGTTTGCCAACAGTTGTGTATCACCAGGCTTGCTCCAGAATACAAGGTAGGATAACCAACTCTCACGGTAGAGCTTCCATTTCCTGTTTCCTTCGAAAAACATAGACAGTAGTGATGTGCAATGGTAAAATTACATAAGGCAAAAGTAAAAGTGATCTAAACTAGATTCATTTTAGTTTCTTCTGGTGTTTTATCTTTTTTTTTAATTGGAGGAACATTTCATGCCACATCAAATCTGTTATTAATCCATTTCTCTATTCATTCATGGACTCATTCACGAAATCATAATTCATTCACTATTCTACTTTGGGCTGAGCATCCTGCTAACAGAATGAATAAGTATGTAGAGAATCCTGAAGCATGAATGCACGTTTATTTTTAAATGAGAATGCAACATTTCAGATCTTGATAGATATAATCTACATAATGAAGACTCTTGATTTTTTAACAGTACAAATATAGCCTGAAAACAAATATTTGAGAACACATTGTTGGCAGCTGTACTTAAAACAAAATATAAACTTAGATATTTTAAATATTCATTCATCCAGGCTCACAGGATTTTTCAGCTATTGGGGAGAGAGATTTTAATTAGATATTTCTATGGATAAACAAATGCCTAGGAAGAAAAGTTCTGAAGCATATAGTGACATGGTTTCACAGAGAACGTGACACAGGACCTCATCCTGGAAAAGAGCTGGAGCTGGGAGTGGGGTGAGGAGGAACTGAGATGCAAGGGAAAAGGAATCCTTCTGGACTAAGGAACAACACGTTAGCAAACAGGAACATCAAAGGGAAATCCGGGCCTGAGGGACTGCGAGATTCTGTTCATTGGGGCCATGTTAACAGCTTTATCTACATATTCAGAGCACAGGCATCTATTAACAGTCTTTAAATGCAGCTGCCAGCAAAGTATTCTTGAAAGGACCAAGCAGATGCCATAACAGGCTGCTCAGTCTTCTCTTAGAGATCAGGCCTCAATTTCAGTTTCCTGAGACTTGAGCAAGCAGTTTCTGGGAGGGCCATGAACAAAAGACATAGTCCTTGCAGTAGCTCCCTTTCTGCATGCACTCTGACTGCTCAAAGTTCAGCCAGATGTTTACTGTCTGGGACCCCTCACCAACTTAGAGTTATGTACATGAGTCAAGGACAAAGCCTAGACCACTGAGCCAGCCCCCACAGTCAGTACGTGCTAGGCCAGCCAGCCCCCATGGCAGCTCAAGGACAGAGCCTGGGACTTGTCCTGGACTGCCCCCAAAATGATAATTGTAAACCCCAACCAGTAAATTCAAAGGTTACATACCCTCACCCAATTAAAAGAGAAGAGAGATAAAAATAAACCAATCTGAGTTGCACCCGTGCAAACCCTCCCCCCAATCCCCCTGAAGGGCTTAAAAGCTAGCCTCACAAAGAAAGAGCAACTTCTCCCTGCCTCCCTGTATTGGGTGTAGGAATGAGTTCCCTGTCTAGACTTGTATCTACAGAATAAACCTTGCTGTTGCATTCTGGATATCCAAGGTCTTCGGTGGTCTCTTTGGGGTCGTGATCTGGGCATAACATTCTCAAACATTTATACTTTAAAAAATCAGAAGGGCCTTTTTATGTGGATTATATCTGTCAACATTAAGAGTTTTAAAATTCTAATTTAAATATAAAGTATAAACTTAGACATTTTAAATAATCATTCATCCAGTATGAATGAAAATATAAGTAAATGAGGAATATTTGTTTTATGTACTTTTCAAATTTTCAAAATGCTTGTCTTAACAACAAATGTAACCTCATAAATTCTACATTAAATCCACTGTGACATACTATTTTCACAGAAGTGTGTGAAGTTCATTCAGGATTGGAAATAGAAAGTATATTTTGACATCCATTTTGGACAATTGTCGATAATGTTGATATGATATTAAGACTTAACTAGATGTAGTTTCTTGAAGGTTATGGGCAAAGTAAGATCAGAGGAAAATGGACACTCCTAAAGTTCCAATTTAATATAAAATAATAATCAGAAAACTGTGAAATTACTTCAATAATGATATCACTAAGAAGGTTAAAAAGTGATTCAATTTCTAACTCCAAAAGCTAAAAAAAAATAAAAAATGAAACAAAACAAACGAACAAAAAAGCTAGAAAGTACCAAGAACTAAATAACAGAAGATAAAAATAAAAATTTGTGAGGCAGAGAATTAAACAGATTCATAGATAACATTAACATATCAAAATTCTGGAACTTTAACAAATATTAGCACAATAAAAAGGCAATAGTGAATTAGTCTATGGTATGTGGGCCTTAAGTATGACATTTTAAAATTACATGCTATAAACATTTTAGCATCATGAGTGTATTCTAATACTGTTTGGCTTACATTTTGTTCACAGTTTATTGCAGACAAGAAACTGTAAGTCTCATCCAATATATTTATTTGAACTTGAGTGAGCCAGAATTCAGTTCTGGTTCATTAACTTATTTCTGAAACCCATCTCCCAGTATAGCTCAGCCTGGCCCAGAACTTGTTAGCCTTCTGCCTGAGCCTCTGAAGTGCTGTGATTTTAAGCATGACACATCATGCCTGGTATGTTCTTTGGACATTTAAAATGAGAATGAATTTGCCACCAAGCCTGATGACTTGTGTTCAATCCCCAGACATCACAGAGAGGACTCAGAGAACCCCTACAAGTTCTCTTCTGACCTCTGCATGCACACTGTGGCATTTCCCCGCCTCAATAAATGAATATGTGTAAAAAGATGAGGGTGCCTAGTCTTACTATATCTTGCTATGGCATGTTCAGTTTTATCCCTGGGAGGCCTGCTTTCTTCTGAAGGGAAAATGGGGGAGGAGTAAAACAAAATACCACCGAAACATTTTTAAAAGAATGAAAAACCCATTTCAGTCCCTTTGATCTTTTAAAGGGCCTTTCTTGGGAAAGTAAGGGAAAAAAGTCCAAAGTAAAAATTTAAAAAAAAAGGACAATTTAATATTATTTAACATCAGAGAAATTAGAAAAATAAAAATCCTTAGTAAAGTATTAAGCATTAGCATCCAAGCAAGGAAAATGCTATAGTCAGTCTCCTATCAAAGAACCTAAACCCAGTTCTTCAGAGACAGAAAGACAGATGCCAGCAAAGCCCAGTTCATCAGTGTCCCTGAGCACGTCACACACTGCAGAAGTTTGCAAGGACAAGAGAGAGCTGCTCAGTACAAGAGGACCGCAGACCTCTGCCCTGAGTGGATGAGCAGTGAGCTCACACCCAGTCCAGGAAAGCCTTGCTGAAACTTTGAATTGGCAGCCTCGGTTCATCACCATGGGCTTCTCTGAGTCTGAGCAGTCAGATGAAATAAACATTGTGCCCCACGGTTGAGTCTCCAACGTCTTGTCCGAGGAATTCACAAATCTCTTCAGAGGATGAAGACATTCCTGTGTTTGCTGGATTGAACGCTTCGACTGAATCTCAAAAGAGGAAGTGAAACCAACCCCAAATAGGTGGGTAGACTGATTATCACGTGACTGGATCCCTATCTCTAAAGACATAGATTGACAGAGAAGTGTCCTCCATTTATCAAACCATTCCTGAGGTGAAGGGAGGGGAATTCTCTTTTTTAAATTATTATTAGTAAATGCGAACTCTACAAAATATTTGGCTTTATTGCAACATTATTCATACATGCATATAATGTAACTAGATTATATTCACCTCCCATGATCCTCTGTTTTTCCCATGCCTCCTCCCTGAATCCTTCCCTTGGAAAGAGAATTCTCACTGAAAAGTAGTTACTCACTATGTGGAGCCAACAGAAGTGGACGCAAGTGATAGCATTAAAGTCACTGAAGCCTTTCTCCCTGGGATTTTATAGTGCAAGTCCTCTCCCTTTTCTAGGCCCAAACTCCAATAACCAATTATCTGTCGCCTCCTACTCTTTCACTTGGGAGAAAGGTAAATGAAAAACTTGTTAATTAAAGTTCCCAAGTCATCAGACTGTCTGCTTCCTTCTGCGAAGTTTTACCTCACATCCTTCTCCGTGTGATATTTGTGAAGCGTTTGATAAGTTTCACTCTGTTTAAAGATTTTTCCCCCTTGCTCTTTAGTATTTCTAACTGAAGAGAGAAAAGTACATGTTTACTGAAGTCATCTTAAAGCAGTTTTTTGAGTGATTTTGTCTTCTGAAGCCGACTTTCATGTGAAGATGAAAAGAAATCTGTGTGTCTGCTGTCTTCACAGGGTGGGCACTGGCTCCAGATCTGGGTGAAACTTTGAGTCCCAGGGTACCACATACATAGAGGATGTGTGATAATATTTTGGAATAAGGGGCAAATAGCAGTAGAGAAAATTTCAAACAATGTCTGTGTCTTGATGTCTTAAAACTCATGCTTCTTTGATTGTATTAAAAGAACAATATTTTAAAGCTAGGTAAAAAAATGAATATTTTCTATACAATGAAATGGTAAATATTTAAGGTAATAGTCTGATTAACCTGATTTTAATGACACATAAAGTGCACACAAATTGAATCATCATGTGGTAGCCCACAAATAGGTATAATTGTAATGTGTCAATTATGAAACTAATAATAATAATGTTATTCAAAAAAGAAATAAATTTATTCTGCAATGTAGCACAAACTTAACACTTAGAAAGAAAGAGAATAAAGCAGAAATTATGGCACATGCCTTTAATCCCTGCATTTTGGAGGTACAAGCAAGAGGCTCAAGAGTTCAAAGCCAGCCTCAGCTACACAGTGAGTTCAAGCCAACTTGGCATACATGAGACCCTGTCAGAAAGAAAGAAGAGTGGGGAATAGAGGTAGAGAGTTATAAACTATGTTTCAAAATAAAAGGACCAAATAATATTGGAAGTGAAAATGAAAAATAGAAGTTGTACTGATAATCTCACTTTGAAAGTATTAATAGATAAGAAACATCTGGAAATAAAACTAAGGAAAAAGTATTAAGGTAATACTACATAAAGTATATGTGGTAGTTTGAATAGCAATGGCTCCCATAGGCTCATAGATTTGAATGCTCAGTCACCAGGAGTGCCATTATTAGGAGGTGTGGCCTTGTTTCGGTAGGTTGGTCTTATGGAGGAAATATGTCTCTGGGGGTGGGTTTTGAGATTTCAAATACTGAAGCCAGGTCTAGTGTCTTTCTTCCTGCTGCCTGCTGCTCTGAATGTAGAACTCTCAGCTCCTTCTCCAGCACCATGTCTGCCTATGTGCTGCCATGCTCAACACCATTAGTATAATGGACTAAACCTCTGAAATTGTTAAAAATCCCAATTCAATGCTTTCTTTTATAAGAGTTGCCATGGTCATGGTGTCTCTTCACAGCCAAATAACACTAATACAGTATCTCATAATTCTGGAAATATTGATGCATTTATATGTTGATAGAGCTTATTTAATTGCACTTCACAGACAGAAAACTATAATTAAAGAATGGACAGGAAAAGAATAAGTACTGTGAAACAGTGCATTGTTGTATAAAAGAAACAGTCATTGTGAAATAATTAAGACTGTAAATATTTAATAGGTCAAAAGACCACTTGAGAGAATAATTCAAGGAGAAGAAAGAAAGTAACAAGTGAAAAAAGGAGGGAGGGAACGAGGGAGGGAAGTAGGAAAGGAGAAAGGAAGGAAGGAAAGGAGGGAGGAAGGGAGGGAAGAAAATTAGAGGATTAAAACACAGGCAACCAATTGTATAATGGAAGAAGATGGATAGAAAATAGATTTCTGCATGCTTTAAAGACAACAGTAGAATTTAAAATTGAAACTGTCCACACGTGCACATTGGGTCAGAGATGTGGGGTACAAACTACAGTATTAAAGTGGATATATAGTTAATCTCTTAATACTTAGTTTCTTAACCTGTGAAATTTTAAAAATAAATTAATGTATAAAATATTTATTGAAATCAATTCATTCATTTATTTTACATTGACATATTCTTTTCATTTAAATTAATATTCTATAAAGAGAATGAATAATTTAAATTGATTTTAGCAAAAAAAGGTACTATTATCTCTTTAGCTAGCTAACATGTTTTAAGCAGTGTAATTGTCAACAGCTTTTTTTTTCTTTAGCGCTTCCTGAAGTGTTCTTTTTATTAAAATATGCAGTGATCTTCCCACTTCTTCCCTCAAAAGAAGTTACACATATATTTGAAAAATGTGTGTATCATATCTATACACCCACATTTGTATAGATACTGAAACATCTAACTTGTATTTTAGGGAAAATAAACCACTAAAATTAACAAACAATCATTATCTCACACCAAAAGAAAATACGGAAGGCATAAGCACCATTTCATCGAAAATGGTGGTTTGTGTATTTTGTGGGTTTTAAGAAACTTGCAAAATTATGCAATGGCTTAACCAGAACAGTAATGTGGATCTTCTGGTGTAAGGCTAGGGCTCTGACTTTCACAAACACCTTGCACTGGTAAGATTCTCACTTGTGGTCATCTTCCCTTCAAAGTGTTTTTATAAGAGTATTAAAATGGAAGTAATTTTGAAGTAATTTTGTGGTTTACTTTTGCCATGTACTAGACTTTATTAAGCAGAGAAGATTCAAGCAGAAAGCTTTTTTTTTTTTTTTTTGTTTTTCAAGACGGGGTTTCTTTGTGTCAATTTCAACCTGGTTTACAGAGATCCGCCTGCCTCTGCCTCCCGAGTGCTGGGATTAAAGGTGTGCACCCCCACCGTCCAGCTCAAGCAGAAAGCTTTGACATGGCTTCAACTATGGAAAATGTTCTCTTGAAGTTATTGTCCACATGTGCACATTGGGTCAGAAATGTGAGGTATGGACTAAATAAGAAAATGATGAGGGAAATCTTCCCAAACAGCCAGGCTTGGCGGCACACACCTTTAATCCCAGTCCTGAGGAGGAAGAGACAGGTGGAGATCTATGTGCAAGGCCAACCCAATCTACATAGTGAATTCCAAGACTGCCTCAAAAAATACGAAAGAAAAATTTCTGAGACACTAATATAAGATGCTTTGTGAAAATGATTATCAAATATGCAGTTACATAATTAAGTGCATATTGTTAGGATCCTGTTCTCACTCTTCCCGGTCTAACGTCTTACATCATCAGGGGGGTGGGAGACTGCATACCACCACGTGGTCACACAATCTCCATCTTAAAAAGTCAGACCTGGACCCCCACCCCTCTCTTCTGTCTGCTCTGCCCCACTCCCTCCCCTGCCAGGCCTGGCTCCTCCCCGCCTTTCCCTCCATTA
>CABHPH010161051.1:690-21405 GCA_902168325.1 Peromyscus nudipes
TCACTCATTCATTCATTCATCCATTCATTCATTCAATAAATAGTTACCGAACACTTAAACTGTGTGCCAAATACTGTACTAAACAAGAATGGAACTAACTGGGTTTCCGCTTGCCTTCCTACAATTTACACTCTCAATGGATATTCATTCATAATAACCTCTGTATTCTACACGATATTCCAAGCATGGAATACCTTCTTTAATCTTCAGTTCAATGCTTTTGATATCTCATTTCAACCCAAGTTTGATTCAAAGCCTTAACCTTGATCTTTAAACCAAGGGTCACAGACCCACTACTATCGCAGAGACCAGATAGGTCCGGACAATAAACAAAGGATCCTTGGTGATCAGGTCATGCTTCATGTGACTTGGGAACACGGGAACACAAGAATTGTTGTGGACAGTGGCAAACTGCTAATTAACATTCTTCTAAAGGGATCGCTGCCACTCACCTCCAGTCAGTTGTTCACATGTGAGAATGAGGACTTAGTGTTGCCAGATCATCTGATTTCTAAAGAGAAGGTGGGAATTCTATTTTTAAATGTTGGTTCAATTTGAAAAGGAGAAAAAAAATAGTGCATGGGAGAACAGTGTGCATTAAGGGTGCCTTCTACTCAAAACCCACTGGTATGTGACCTTCTCCTTGTATGTTCTCTTTGCTGAGAGACTAGCCTGTATCCTGGTTACTACAGCATGGAGATATTAGGAAAGAACGCCCATAACATTTTAAAAATAGAAAGGCCACCCCACACCCATTTCAAAGTTTTGACCTCTAGTTTTCTACCCAATAGTAAGTATGGTATCCTATACTGACGTTCTTGGTTTGCTCTGAATAGGCTCAAACCAACTCCACTTCTACCTCCTAATCAAAACATCTACCTTCATTGTATCTCAAGCTCCTTGCAACATCAGAAAGAAAGCCATCTGATGACAACCAAAGCTGAAGCCCATGGCCCTCCACCTTTGCACACATACTTGCTGCTCCTAGTGATTTGATACTGATTGAGAACCTTTGCCCAAGCTAATCTACCCACTTCAGGTATCTTCCCTTGAACTTTCTCACTTAGTTCACCTCTCCTCATCCCTAAAATCTTACCTTTGGTGTAAACTCCTCCTGGAGGTATCATTTCTGTAGACTCTCAGTACTTTTTTGGCCACAGCATTAACTTGACCCTATTGGAATTCAACATACAATGAGTCACTATCTTGGTTACTTTTCTATTGCTGGGAAGAGACACCATGACTAAGGCAACTTATAAAAGAAAGCAGTTAATTGGGGACTTGCTTACAGTTTCAGAGAGTTAGTCCATGATCATCACTGCAGGAAGCATTATAGCAGCCAGGCAGAAACAATGCTGAAGCTGCTAGTAGCTGAGAGATTACATCTCATCCAAAAGCTGGAGGCAGAGAGAATGAAAGTGAGAACAAGAGTGTGTGTGTGTGCTGTGTGTGCACGAGAGAGAGAGAGAGAGAGACAGACAGACAGACAGACAGACAGACAGACAGACAGACAGAGACTGGGCTTAGTGTGGGCTTTTGAAAACTCAAAGCTCACCCTCGGTGACACACCTCCTCCAATAAGGAAACATCTCCTAATTCTTACTCAAAGCAGAAACAGTTCCACTAATTAGGATCCAAGCATTCAAATACATGAGCTTCTGGGGGTTATCTCTGTTCAAGCCACCACAGTCACTTCCAGTATACCGTAGGCTCAACCCACAAGACCTCACCCACCTTACTCATTTGGAATACTCAGTTAAGATCACTTATTCTACAGAGTCTATCCAAATTACATGTGAACTCCTGGAGGGATAGCTGAGGACTGCTTTACAAGCTCCCTCTACTAGTCTAGGCATATTGGTCCCCAGGGACCCCCAAACCATCCAATCCTGGGCTTGTTCAGAACAGGCTTTGAAGAGTCCCTTGCTGGAGCACTAATCTGTTGTTTGTTGTTGTCATATTTTATGTATTTTTATGCTTATGAGTGTTTTGTCTGAATGTATGTCTGTACATCACATATGTACAGTGTACTGTAAGGCCAGAAGAGGCCATTAGATTCCCTGAGACTGGAGTCACAGACATTAGCTACCCTTTGAGTACTGGGACTTGAACCCAGGAAGAGCAGCCAGGGCTCTTAACTTCTGAGCCATCTCTCAACTCATTATGTTCTTTCTTTAAGACTTACTGGAAACATCATTCCATAATAAATATCCCACTGTCCCTCCCTTACACTAAAGCTAGGGAAACACAAATGAGAAACAAGAACACAGTGGCGAGTATCCTTGCCTATGCTTTGTTTATTCTTACAACTACCCTTGTGCTGAAACTCAGGTCAAGGAGCTTGTGCACATTACATACTGTCAAGCTTACCTTGGGGCAGGTTTATCTGGAAAACAATGGATGGAGAACACAGTTCACACCCAGGAGAAGATGCTGGGTTTATCATCTTTATCACATCAGCAACTTGAATAAGAAAGAACCCAGATGGCATCACCACTTTTAGGAGTCAGAAGTCAGGGTTTGAACAAATTAACACTATTTAACACTGAAGAGATTTGGGGAAACGTCTGTTTCTTTGGGAATCAACTTTTCATCTCTGGAAAGAATGGACGCCTGTCTTCACATTTATGTTGATATTCACATATTTGGTAGTGTATCAAAGTGCCACATACTCTGCTGAGTAGCCAGGTAGTCAGCAATATATTTTAACAGACATGAAAGGAAGTGTGATGATTTTAGCTGGCATGTTAATGTGCTTTTATTTGTACGAATGAGGTTGAATACAAGCTGGGCTTTTTAGCTCTTCGACATTCAAACCAACTTTCAGTTTGAGAGGGATACAAAATGAGGGGAGAGAACTCAAGCTTCTATCATGAAAACAGAGCAAGAGAATGTTTTCTTCCCACCCTATTAGCTAGAACCCAGGAAAGTGACCTAATAAAGACCAACCAGATGTGCCTCTCTGGACTTAGACTCTGGAAGTGTAGAAACAAGGTTAGTTGGAGATAACTAACCCCCATAGGTATGTGTTCAGCCGTGTGGCATCAGTGAGGGATAATGCCAGGCATGGCTGCAGCCAGTGTCTTGTCCTGCTGGCTACATTAGTGACAAGTTCTTACTGGTGTCTACCTCCCTGAGTTTCTGCCCAAGCCTGTTTCTCCAGCTCTGTTTTCACTGTGAGCTAACCTGATAGGCTTCCTATAAATTCCTTTATTGCTGAAACCAGCTGGTGTCAGTTTCTTTTGTCTGTAATCAAGAAAATGACCAGCAGTACCATTTAATTAGCAGTTCTTAAACTTATACTGGTGTGAGTTACCCACATGCATTTGCATTTTTCTTTCCTTTTATAAGTGTTGGCTGACAACAATAATGTGCATGTGAACTCTTGTTATTGATACTTCAGTTTTGTGAGGTGTCTCATACTGTAGCCCAGGGTAGCCTGGACTTCATGGTGGTCCTCCTGTCTCAACTACCCAAATACTGGAATTACAGGTGTCTGTCACCACCTGCTTTGAATTGTTTTATTCTTTGTCTATTCTGTATCATTTAGTTACCTTACAACCATGTTTACAGTGTTTCCATATCACATATAATATTTGAATGTTTTAGGTATCCAAATGGGTCCATCTATAAAAATTATTATTGGTCATGCTTAGACAAACAACTTTCCCCTGCCCCGAGATCACAAAGTTTTCTTATGAGGGGTTCCCCTTCACTTTAATGTTAGAATTTCTGGAATTTGTATACAAGCATACATGCATACCCGCGCCCCCCCCCCCCCGTGTGTGTGTGTGTGTGTGTGTGTGTGTGTGTGTGTGTGCGTGCGCGCGTGTAAAATGTGATAGGGGTCTACTATGATTTAAATTACTTTTGACTTTCCAAAACTCATGTTGAGGTTGGGTTTCGGCATGGCTTTTTGGGAAGCAGGACCTGATGGGAAGGGTTTGGATTGTAGACATGAAGCCCACACAGGGATTGAGGACTTTCTCAGGTGAGTTCCTGCTTGCTCTTGTGAGACTGAATTAGTTACCATGACAGCAGGCTGTAATGAAGCAAGTTTGGACTCCCCAGCTTCCTTGGGCTTCTCTTCCACAACCCACTTGCCCTTCCGCTTTCTGTATCAGGTTGAAGCAACAGAAGAGCCCTGCCAGAGACCCAAAACATATCTCAGACTTTCCAGGCTCCAGCAGAGCCCCAAGGCTGTGGCTCAGTCCATGAAGACCTGGGTTCCATCCCCAGAGCCCCTAAACCAGGGATGTGAAGCAGTACACACCTGTAATCCCAAAAGTGGGGAGGTGGAGGCAGTAGGATCAAAAGTTCAAGGTCATCCTTTACTACATAGTAAGTTCAAGGGCAGACTGAGTTAGACCCTATTTCAAAACAAACAAAATAAATTTCTTTTCTTTGTAATTTACCCAAACTCAAATGTTCTAACAACAGAAAAATTCTAGGACAAAATCTTACTTTTCCTCTATTCCACATGGCTCAGCACCATTTAAAAGAAAATAACATAGCTCTCCCCATTGCTATAAAACTCCACTTAAACTCTCTTTACTTTTGGTGTCTTGGGGAAAAGTGTTATATGCTATCTATATTCTATATTCCAAAGTTATAGAGATTTAGAATATATTGAAATGTTTGCTAGGCTATCCTCCCCTAGTATTAGCAATTTGCTTAGCCTCTCAAATCAATTTTATCCTTTGGGGCCTAAGTTACATAGATTAATTTAGGAAGAAGTCACATCATCCCAGGTTTTAACTTATCCGGGAATGAAGTTTGTCTTTTCCAAACCATTCAGGAGGACGATGAGGATGCAGCTCATGGTGCGGCACTCGCCCAGCATGTGCAATGCTCTAAGCTCCTTTTTTCTTTTCCTTATTTTTATTTGCATTATATGTAAATATGTGGTGTGCATGTGTGTGTACATTTTTTGGGGGGGTTTCAAGACAGGGTTTCTCTGTGTAGCTTTGGAGCCTATCCTGGAATTCACTCTGTAGACCAGGCTGGCCTCGAACTCGCAGAGATCCGCCTGCCTCTGCCTCCCGAGTGCTGGGATTAAAGGCGTGCGCCACCACGGTCGGCGTGTGTATACATTTTTGCATGTATGTGGATTTGCACTGTGCAACTGCACATACTCATGCATGTGGAGGCTGATGAGTGCTCTCTTCAATCATTCTCCACCTTGCTCACTGAGGTAGAATCTCTAAATTGAACCAAAACTCATGATGTGGCTAGTCTAACTAGCCAGCTTGCTTCCGAGATTCCCCCATCTCCACCTTCCATGCATTGAATTAGAAGCAGGCTGTCATGCCCACCCAGCATTTATGCGGGCTCTGAAGATTTTAATTCTGATCTTCAAACGTGCACAGCAAGTGCTTTGCCTCCTGAACCATCTTCTCAGCCCAACCCTGAGTGCCAGCCCCAGCCAGCACTTTCCTCCCAGACACTAGCATCCTAATAGGTCCCACACAATGTGAATGTGTTCCTATCTGTTTCTACTATACACTAGACATTTCTGTACTGCTTGTCAACATGTAAACAGCCGTCTTTGGTGAATTTGGGTTCTTTTCCATCATTTTCAGTTGACTCTGGTTTTTTAGGAATTCATACCAGTGCGTGAGATAATAATCTCACCTCTTCTTAAAGCCCATCTGTACCTCCTCTTGTCTAATTGTCCTTCCAGAGTTCTGTTTGGAACAATAAAAAGAGTAGAAAAGCATTCATTGTTTCTGCCTTTAATGGCCATGCTCCCAGGACCTCACCATTAAGCTCGGGCTGATTTTGGGCTTGAGATATATATTATTTATTGCATTAAAGTGGTATCCATTTATTCCTACTCAGAAAGGGTCATTATCAGAAATGATCTTGAGCTTTATCAAACACCTTCTGTGTGTTCACGAAAATGAGCTTGCACTCCCTTCTCCTTTGACCTTACCTACCCATTAGAGGGCACAAGCAGCAGGTACGATAGCATGAGATGTCCCCCACAGGCTCGTGTGTGTGTGTGTGTGTGTGTGTGTGTGTGTGTGTGTGTGTCTGTGAAAACACCTGGTCCCCAGCTGGTGGCATTGCTTTGGGAAGTTACAGAACCTTGTGGACAGAGGGCCTAAACGAGCCCCCGCCCTGACACCGCTTCTGTCGGGTGTTTAGTCCCACCAATGAGAACAGTAGCTAACACGGGAACAATTTAAGTTGCTTTTACTAATGTGGCCTTGGGACTTCACTGGAAGAATGCATAGAACTATCAGAAAGGTTTGAGAATCAGATTTGCAAATCCAAAGAAGAAAACGCAGGCAAGACGGAGCTCCGGGAAATGCTGCTTAAGATGCCATTGCTGGACAATGAAGGAAGTTGATGCCACCCAGACCAGTACTGCTGTTAGAGTAGTCACACTGCTGAACTCCACTGCCACCATGAATATCCTTAGCAATTTGTCATTGTCTTTGGACTCTTGCTGCCACAGCCTCCTCATGAAAGCCCAAGGGAGAAGCATCGTTTGGACAGGAGTGCTTTGGTCTGATCCCTAGCAGCAGGGAGTATTACATCCCTCCAGCCATCACAATAGAGAAAATTGTGAAAATTGCCTCCCACCTCCAGTGAGGCTCCCTCAAGGGAAGAGTACTCAGTGTTGGAAAACCAAACTTGACCCACATCTACTACTTCTCATGTAGGGTGACTTACTGATAACATTAAATATACTACTTTATCTTTTTATCATAATTTTATGTTCATATAAGAAAGCCAGTTTACATTGGAGATATCTCCCAAGATCAGTTGGTAAAGTATGCAGACACACACACACACACACACACACACACACACACACACAGGTGGGGGGCTCTTTTCATGTCTGTGTGTATCTATGGAGGAGTGTCTGTCTACTATCCTTGGCAAGTTTCACTCCGATTTGCTAGTTCTTTTTAACCAACTGTGAAGCATTCCTATTTTCTTTGGCTCTGAATCATTTAAATGACATATCTTCAAAGGCTCTGAGAATTCGCACAATTTATTTGATGGACCTGGCAGTTCTTTGAAATGGTTTCTAAATTTTTAGCCACCAATACTGCCATACCTAAATTTTCTTCTCCTTTGAGGTTAGTTTTAGTCCTTTCATTTTTTTTCTTGAAAAAACGTTCTAAATTCTCCAATTCATTGGTGAAATCTCACAAAGAATTATTATTATTATTCTGTCATCTCTGCTGGCTCAAGGCCACAGCACTGAGTTAAACACATTCCTCCACTGGAGCTCTCACTGGTGTCCTCAATTCATGTGCTTCCCTCTCCAAGTCCTGTCCTGAGCCTCACATTGCAGCTGGCATGGCTGCTGTTCCCATCATCCTCTGGGAGCCTTCTGACTTTTCTTCATATCTAGCCTCCAGCTCCTGCATGCTTTGCTTCCTTCTGGTAGTTAAACATGTCCCTCTCTTCTGAGTGCTGCCTGTAGGCTCCTGGCAAGCCAGGGAGGGTGTGCATGGGGAGCCAACTGATGCTTGTCTCCTGGGGATTCCCAGCCAATGGATATTGGGTACAGGAGTGTGGAAGTCATCTTCATTGTCTCCAGTTGAGACAAGTTCAGAGGGATGGCTCATATTCCAGAGCTCTCTGCGCGGTTAGGATGCAGGGACTCTTTCCAGGGCCTTGCTCTAATCCCATTGTCTTAGTTAGGGTTTCTATTGCTGTGAAGAGACATCATGACCATGGCAGTTTTTATAAAGGAAAACGTTTCATCGAGGTGGCAGCTTACAGTTCAGAGGTTTAGTCCGTTATCATCATGGTGGGAAGTGTGGCAGCATGCAGGCAGACATGGTGCTAGAGAGGTAGCTGAGAAGTTCTACATCTGGATAGTCAGGCAGCAGGAAGAGAGAGTGACAAGGGGCCTGGTTTGGGCTCCTGAAACCCCAAAGCCAACCCCCAGTGACACAGTTCATCCAACAAGGCCACACCTATTCCATCAAAGACACACCTCCCAATAATGTCACTCCCTCCTATGAGCCTATGGAGCCATTTTCATTCAAACTACCATACCCATCTTCACTTGACATCTTTCTTGATCATCTCCCAAAGGCCCCATCTTCTCCTGCTCCCTCTCACCTTATTAGAGCTTGGATCTGGAATGGCCTCCACAGAAGGACCATGTTTTAATGGTTGGCCCTCAGCTTGGCATTCTTGGTAAAAGGTCGAGTCTTTAAGAGGTAAGGCTGGGTGGGAGCATTTATATAACTGAATGCATGCCACTGAAGGAATCTGTGGGCTGCCAGGGTCTCCACATCCCATCCCCTCTTCTAATTACCACAAGGTGAGCAGTTTAGTTTTGCTACACCATGCACTCCCTGTCACGATGTGTTTTGCTGTAAGAGCCAACAGCCATGGACCAAAACCTCCAAAAGTGTGAGCCCAAATAAACTTTTCATCTTTTTATGTTAATTAGCTCAGGTAATTTGCTACAGTACTGGAAAGCTAATGTGGCCTCTTAGCAGTCTCTTCTGAGAGCTCTTCCTTGGCTAATCACTTAAGAATTCTCAACTCAATGTCTGATTATAGAAAATAAGTCTATGACAAAGATGATTTAATTTAGTCTTTGTCCTTTAAAATGGGCATACTGGCTATATAAATTACACCAGGATATTGTGGCATCTGGGTATAGTCACAGACATGAAAAATGAAATCCTGAAGCATACAGACCATGAGAGCGATAATTCAATTGGGAGGTGCTGTGGGTCTGAATGTGTTTGTACCTTAAAAATTCATGATCTGCAATTTTATTACATCTTTGTTAGTGTTGTCACGATGCCACAACACACATGTGGAAGTCAGAGAACAAGTTGCAGAAGTAGACCTACCATGTGGGTCTGGGGAATTGAACTCAGGTCATCAGGCTTGTCAGCCAGCACCTTTACCTACTGAGACATCTTGCCAGCCCATATTTGAAACCATAATTTCCAAGGTGATGGTATTAGGAGGTGGGGCCTTTGGGAGATGACTGGGTCATGGGAGAAATTTCCAAGAGAGACCCTTCACTCTTTCCACCATGGGAAGATAACCTCTGTGAACCAAAGAAATGGCCCTTAGCAGGAACAGAGTCTACGAGTACTTTGACCTTGGAGTTCTCAGGATCCAGAGCTCTCAGGAATAAAGGTGTGTTGTTTGTGCATTGACTACAGCAGCTGAACCAGACTAAGGTGAGGAAGATATCCCACACTCACTCAGAAAGTGGTATTCAATTTTAATAACATTTCAGTGTAGGAAAGAGGAGAAACGGTCAATCCAAGTTTTGAAGGCTATATAGGAGCCTGCCAGCCAGGAAAGACAGTGTACAGATGGAATGTGAGAAGCAGAAGTCAGAGGGGCAAAAGCTTGTGGTTGCAAATAACATGTGGCTGCTGCTATGCTTTAGGAGTCCAAGTGTGGTGACACAGTCTGCCACCTACCTCTGCACTGCTATAACTGTCAAGCCACCAGAATTGTGGACTAAATAACCTCTTTTTTATAAGCATAGTCATGGCCCAGCATCATGTATTTTGTTACAACAACACAAAATAAACTATAATAAGCGTTATACTAATGTGAATCTCTTCACTTGTTTAAAAAGTATACCATGGTACAGTGGAATTCTAGTCACATTCTTGATGCTGTGATGAAACACTCTGACCAAAAGCAACTCAGGGGAGTGTGGTGGCTATTCTTGGTTGTCAACTTGACTACGTTTGGAATTAACTAACACCCAAAAGGCTGGGCAACTTGTGAGGGTGTTTTTCTTAATTAAATCATTTGAAGTGAGAAGAACCACTTCTAATTCAGATCTTTTGAGGTGGGAAGATCCACCTTTAATATGGACCATAACCTCTGCAGGCAGCCTATATAAAGGACATGGAAGAAGGAAGCGCTCTCTCTCTCTCTCTCTCTCTCTCTCTCTCTCTCTCTCTCTCTCTCTCTGCCTGCTTGCTCTTGCCCCCAGTAGCAAGTCCATTCATTCACTGGCATTAGAGCCTACTTCTTCAGGTTTCCAGCATATACTGAAGACCAGCTGAGACATCCAGTCTCATAGGCTGAACAACTACTGGATTCTTGGACCTTCCACTGGTGACAGCCACTGTTGGATTAGCTGGACCACAGCCTGTAAGTCACTCTAATAATCCCTCTTTCTACGTGTGCGTAGATTTATCCTGTAAGTTCTGTTCCTCCAGAGGACCCTGACAATACATAGAGGAAAGAGCTTGCTTCAGTCCGTCATGAGAGCAGTCTGGACCAGAACTCAAGCAGGAACTTGAAGCAGAAACCCTTCTTCCTGGCTGGTTCATGGGTTTATGCTTAGCTGGCTTTCTTATAGAGCCCAGCACCACCTTCCCAGGAAATGGTGCCACCCACAGTAGGCTAGGCCCTCCTACATTAATTATCAATCAAAACAATCCCCCCACAGACATGCCCAAAGGCCACTCTGATCTAGAGGAGTTCCCATTTGAGGCTGTCCTCTCAAGTGATTTCTGTGCTGTGTCAGGTTGACAGTTAAAGCCCATTAGGACATATAGTTATGTGAGATCAATATTAGAGGAAGCTGGAAAAAGAAGACAAGAACTTGCTGTATTCTTTTTTACAATTCTTCTTCAAATCTAAAATGATTGCAACATAAAAAGTCCATTATGATGCATTTAAATTGGCCTTGTGCTGCCTGCCTATAATCTCAACTACACAGGAGGCTGAGATAGGAAGATGACAAATTCAAGGCCAGTCTCAGTGACAGATGGAGTTGAGGCCAGCCCAGGCGCCTTACTGTTACTCTGACTCAAAATTAAAAGTAAAGAGAGGGCAAAGATTTAACTTAGTGGCAGAATAATAATTGCAAAAAAGATACATTTAGCTGCCAGGCATAGTAGCAGGCACTGTAATCCCAGTACTTGAGAGTTGGAGGCAGGAAGATCAGGATTCCCAGGCAGCCTTAGCTGTATAGCAGATTCGAGTATAGTTCTGGCTATATGAGGTCCTGTTTTTAAACAACAAAAAAAATAGTAAGTAAAACAGCATAAAGATAACATTTATTTTTAAAAAGAAGGATGGATGCCAAACTCTGGAGGATAGCTCATAGAGCACTCATTCCTTGAAGACAGCATCCCTTGTAAAGGTAACTGACATGTTTTGTGGGTATGAGGACACCCAAGTCTCTAAGACCACACAGGTCAGGAAGGAGGGGGAATGTAGTAAGAAGCCATAGAGGATGGATTCCTCCTGGTACTCCTGAAATCATCTCAGCAGTCAGGAATAACAGGATGCACACCTGGTCCTTCTAGAGTCTTCCAAAGATCCGACAGAATTCCATCTGCCTGAGAGACACTGAAATTCCACACGAAGAGAAAACATAAAACTTCTGCTTTTTTTCTGCAAAGATAAGAACATTGTGAGAGTCATGTAAGTGTACACACTCAACAAACACTGGGATGCTAACCTAGGTATCTGCTCAAGATCCCAGTATGCAGCTGTGAAAATACAAAGTATTTTCCATCTTGATGATAAACAGCAGAAATAAGCAAATAAATAAATATGTAGTGTTATTTTAGGTGCTGGTAAGTGCTTTGAGGAAAAATAAAATCAAGGGCTGAAGAGATAGTTCATCAGTTAAGGTTGCTTGCTATATGATCATAAGGACTGGAGTACAGATCCCAGCGCCCACATAACGCATCTGTAACACCAGCTCCAAGGGGGAAGTGGAGACAAGGATCGCCAGGGCTTGCTGGCTTCCAGCCTAGCCGAAAAAACATGAGCTCCATGTTCAGGGAGAGACTGCCTCAGAATAGGTAGGAAAGTGATTGAGGAGGATACCTAATGTTCTTTTCTGGTTTCTGTGCCTGCACACAGGCATATGCATCTGCACACACACAAATAAATGAATAAGTCTTAACCAAAGTCAGTAATTTTTTAAAAGCTACTAAAAATAAATAGTAACATCAAGTATAGAGTATTGAAAAGATCTCTGTGAGGGGCACACTCAGACCAGAAACTGCTGTGGGAATACGAACCACCACTACAGACAGAGGCAAGAAGAGGCCTGAGCTGGGAATGAGTCTGGCATCTTCCCAAAGAGTCAGCTAATCAGAGTGGATGCTGTGAGTTGGTCAGAGCAGAAGACAGCCCAAGTCAAGGAGCAGATGACTGAGGTGTTGGGTACAGCAGGGTGGTGAGACGTGCAGAAAACTGAAATGCCAGCAGAAACACATAGGGACTGTCGGTCACCACTCAGAGATGATGCGAAGAACCAGGGTGAGTTGTCTGATTCAGAAGGGAGATTGGAGGATAGAGAAAGTTCCAGGAACACAATGTAAACATATACCCTTCCCTCTCCTCGACACCAAGATTTACCATAATGGGAGGCGATTGAGAAAAGCCATAAAGGAAGGATGAAAGGAGAAGAGCCCAGTGATTGAGAGATTCCACAAGAGTCCACCAGAAGTAGGCAGGGTAGATGGTTTAGTCAGTGAAGTGCTCGCCTCAAAAGCATGAGGACCTGAGTTCCACATCCAGAACCTATTCGAAAATGCTGGATGGTGGCCATGCTCCTGTAGTCCTAGTGCTAGGTAGAGATGGGTGGATTCCTGGAGTCAGCCAGCTTTGTCTAATTTTCAAGATCCAAACCAGTGACAGACTCTGTCTCAAAGGAGATGGACGGCATTTATGACACCCAAGGCTATCCTCTATTCTCCACATGTTCATGTACACAGGTACATGCACACCAATATATACACACATGAATGTACACACACACACACACACACACACACACAAACACACACACACATCTATGATAAAAAAGAGAGGTCAAAGCCTCACATACAAAGTGAAAAATCAGAATTTTATCAGACATTCAAAACCAAAACAATAGGCTAAACACAATGAAGTAATGCCCTCAAAATGATAATACTATTTTACTATTTACAGTAGAGAGAGAGAGAGAGAGAGAGAGAGAGAGAGAGAGAGAGAGAGAAAGAGCATTCTAGAGTTCAAGTAGGAAAAGCTTAAGTGATGGCAGCCAGGTCTTGCTCAGCCATGGGAATGTGAAGGAAAGAACAGATGTGCAAACAGCTGCCAAGTGTCTTGGAAGGTGGTACCCAAGTGGGAGAGCCTTGGGAGCTGTCCTGGAGTCTCTGTGCTTTAATGGCCTGGCAGGGTCTAGGGTAGGGCTAGTAAGGCAAGCTCCTTAGACTCATTTTTTTTTCAGTGTTGAGGATCAAACCCAGGGCCACAAGAGTGCTAGGCAAGTGCTTCTGACACAAATAAGAGTGCATCAAAGAATATTTTAATAGAGGCAAAATTACTTGCACACATATATACATGAAACACACCACACACACACACACACACACACACACACATATACTACACACACATACAAAAGTATCTATAATAAAAAAGAGACCAACCAGCAGGCAGTGGTGGTGCACGCCTTTAATCGCAGCACTTAGGAGGCAAAGGCAGGTGGATCTCTGTGAGTTTGAGGCCAGCCTGGTCTACAGGGTGAGTTTCAGGACAGCCAGGACTAGGACTACACAGAGAAACCCTGCCTTGAAAAACAAAACAAAACAAAAAAGAGGCCAATGACTCACATACACACAGTTAAAAATAACAAAAATAAATTATCATACTCACAGAAGTTTCAAAACTAATGCATAGAATTTCTTGAGCATTCACTAAGCTTCTATTTACAGTAACATCTTATACAGTTAAAGCAAAATATCTAAACCTGGAAATTTACATTAGTCAATATTGTTGACCAGACTCAGGTCTTATTTTATTTACAACAGTTTTTAAGTAATTATTTTATTTAAAATTGTATGTGTGTGTCTAGATGTGGATATGAACACATTAGTGTGGATACCCTTGTAGGACAAAGTTGTCAGGTCCCCTGGAGCTAGAGTTACAAGCAGTTGTGTGCTACCTGGTGTGGGTGCTGGGAACCAAGCTTGGGTCCTCTGCATGAACAATAGATGCCCTTAACCACTGAGCCCCGGTTTTCACCAGTTTTAATATGCACATTGTGTGTGTGTGTGTGTGTGTGTGTGTGTGCTTTGTAAATATGTATAGATTCCTGTATCATTCCACAACCAAGACACAAAACTGGCTTGTCACCACAAAGAAGTCCTCTCCTGTCTCACCCATTCCCTTCTTGACTCCATTCCTGGACCTTACAACAACCAATCTGTTCTTCTTCTCTGTGGTTCTTGTCAGAGGTCTGACCAGAAGTAGGATCTCCAGCAAGCACTTGAGTGCCAAGAGGCAGAGATGGGCAATCCCCACATCAGACTGTCTAGCTAAACTAGCTGAATGGGAGAGCTCTGGATTCAAGTGAGACACCCTGCCTCAATATATAAGATGGAGCGCAATTGAGGAAGACTCCTGATGTTAATCTCTGTCTGCCATATATGCGCATGGGCATGTGCATTCATGCATGCCCACATACAGGCACACTACACACACACATATATACACACACCAAAAGTGAATGTCACATAAATGGAGACATGTGGTTAGATAACCTTTAGAGTTTTGCCTCACCCCACTAAGCACATTGCTCTTGAAGTCTATCTGAGAGATACCTGAAACAGTCTCAGTTTAGTGCTATTAAAGATGCTGTGAGCGTCGATGTTCAGAAATTTGATTAAATGTACGTGTACATTTTTCTGCCCAAGGATATGAGTGCTGGATTTTGTGTTAAGTATATGTGTAGTCTCATAAGAGAATGACAAACTCTTTTCCAAGGTGTTTGTATTATGTTATATTGCAATCAGCTATGTGTAGCGAGTACAGTCTCTCTCCATCTTTGCCTGGAAATAGTCTTTTAAAATATGTCCATCAATGTGATAAATTTCCACTCTCCATGGCCTTAGTTCATCTCCCAGGAGTATTTGCTTTAGCCACAACTAAACAGGGCTCTTCATGTTCAGAGATAAATGTAGTCTTTTGTTGTTGTTGTTGTTTTGTTTTGTTTTGTTTTTGAGACAGGGTTTCTCTGTATAACAACCCTGGCTGTCCAGGAACTTGATTTGTAGACCAGCCTGGCTAGGAACTCAGAGATCCACCTGCCTCTGTATTTGGAGTGCTGGAATTAAAGGTGTGCACCACCACGCCTAGCTTAAATATAGTGTTAACTAATTGTATCCTGTGCAACATGGGGGTGGGCATCAATAGCATTATGGTCTAGAATCTTAAAGACAAAAAAGAGCCCCTATTAAGTATCTTGAGTTCAGTTAGAGGGAAAAAGAATCTAACCAGAATGATCTGAAAAAATCCTGGGATATTTCACTTTAAATGGAAAAATATTTCATTTGTATCACATTCATGGGAAATTAGCGGCTAAGCAGGAGAAGGAAAGTGTCTGTAGATCAAGAACCACTGGTGTGTTTTTTCCCTGAGAAAGACCATTCCTCCCACCCTCAGCTTCCCTTAATTGTCTGTCATTCTTTCTCTAGGGCTGAGGCCTTGTGAGCTCCCCCCATCCACCTTAGCATGTCCATGGACAATGTGGTTGTTCAGCTCATGTGTAGGCAGCCATGCTGGTGGGACTTCAAGGTAGCTTCTCTGTCATTTCTAGGAGACACAGTCCCCACCCCACCCCAAAAAAGTGTTCGGCTTTTTCGATGTTTGTTTGCTTTGGTTTGTTTTTGAGTTTTGTTTTTTAGGGTTTTTATTTGTTTGGTTGGTTTGGTTTTGGTTTTGGTTGTTTTTTGTTGCTGTTTTTTGTTGTTGTTGTTGTTGTTTGTTTGTTTTTCAAGACAGGGTTTCTCTGTGTAGCCTTGACTGTCCTGGAACTCACTCTGTAAACCAGGTTGAACTTTGAGACCCACCTGCCTCTGCCTCCCGAGTGCTGGGATTAAAGGTGTGCGCCACCGCATTCGGTTCGATTCTTTTTTTTTTTTAATAAAGAAAAGAGAATTGGAAATGCTCCATGACTGTTGAAAAGAGTAAAGGCATCTCTAACCACAGTACTGAGAGCTGGGAGAGAGAGATGGATCCCTGAGGCTGGATAATCTACTTTAATAAGAGACAGCAGTGACTGAGGAAGACATCTGAAGTTGACCTCTAGCCTACACATGCATATGCATACATATTCATATGCACCCACATGTCTATGTGCTCACACACACACACACACATATCACACACACACACACACACACACACACACACACACACACACACACACGAATAAAGTACATCTTACAGATCTCCATGGAAAGACCATGTAATTTGTAAGTGAACAAAAAAAAAATAAAATTTCAGAAAAACATGAACCTGCTTAGGTAATAAAAATGTTATTTATATAACAACTTTTAAGTCTGAGATAATAGACAAAATTGTTAGTAATAAGGTAATTTGTATCCAGGCCACATGCTTATTAAGCAATACTTTGATTTTGTCTGAATGGTTTAGCATTTTATAATGATTAATATTATAAAAAAAATTCAAGTACTGGAGGTGGAGAAATAGATGGCTTAAGTTCAATAACACTTGCTGTGCTTGCAGAGGACCTAGATTTGATTCCCCCCACACACACACACACACGATGGCACAACCACCTGTAACTCCAGTTCCTGAGGCTCTGACGCCCTCTTCTGGCCTCCATGGGTACTGCATGCATGACATGCACAGACACACATGCAAGCGAAACACCCACATACATAAATATAAATAAATGAATGTCTGTAGGGAAGTAGATTTTGGGGAGTACATTTTAAAAATTCAAGTGCATTTCGATTTTTTAAACTAGACGGAAGCCAGCAATATGGTTTAGCAGTTAAAAATGTCTGCTGCACAAGCCTGAGATCCTTGGTCCCCAGAACCCATGTAAAGGTAGTAGGAAAGAACTGACTCCACAAAGTTGTCCTCTGACATATGCACATACCCTGTGGTCTGTGCCCACCAACACACACAAATTACAATAAAAATATTGAATCATAGAAAAGAGATGGTTGAGAAAACATTAAATAGAATGTAGAACTCCCTTTTGACAATCTGGATTAATTGCTCTCTAAAAGATTACTTCAGAACACTTACAAAGCTCAACTGTTTGTGAAGTAAACTGTTGGTCAAATCATAGAGTTTCATCAGCTCCATCAGGAGACAAATAAGAAACCAGGGACTGTATACATAGTCATTTGCATTACACATGCACATACTATGTATATTGACATGACACATATATAGCCAACTAGTCAACTTCCCCCACCCTAGTGCCAACCAACCAAATCACCTGCAATTGAATGAGTGTTTGACCCTTCGGAGTTAAGAAACCCTGAGCCCAGCAGCCTCCATTAGTGCTTTTCATAGCAATCACCCACTTTCCTTTCAATTGAAACAACCCCCCCCAGTCACAGTCTGCTGTGTGCCTACATCTTCCTGCATCCTACATCCTCCAACCCTTCTCCCAACTACAGCCTTCTCCTTGACCATCATTTGCCCCATCTTCCTGCCTCATGTAGCTCACTGTGTCCTCAAATTTACTGTACAGCTGGACCAAGTCTCTGACTCTCAGGTCTTTGTAGGGCACTTACCCAAACCATGGCAGTAGTTCTCTGACTACAAGTGGATAAAAGTGGAAATTCAAAGAAAGAAACCAGGGAAATCCCTAAATGTACAGAATATATAAGCTTCTCCAAACAATCTAGATCAAAAAGAGAAACCACTTTGGAAATTAGAAAATACTTTGAGATGAGTGAAAATAAATACATAGCACATTAAATGTAATGAGATGCAGCTCAGTTATTAGAAGAAAAGTTCATTAAAGAAAAGAAAGATTGCAAGTGAATATGTAATTGTCTACCCTAAGACACAAGGGAAGGAAGACTGGACCAGACATGTAGGGCTGTGTGGGCCATTGCGAGAACTGCAGCGTTTGTAAATCCTGACTATCTTCTCTCTCCTCGCACCTGGAGGGGAAAAATCTAAGAGATGAGGAACAAGTCCAGTTGGCTTAAAGGAAACTAAACAGAGCCACCAAGACAGCTCAGAAGGTGACGATGCTTCCACCAAGCCTGAAGACCTGAGTTTGATCCCTGGGACACACATGGTGGAAAAGAGAATCTACCCCTGCAAGTCATTCTCTGACTGTGGTAGTTTGAATGTAATTGGCTCCCATAAGCTCACAGAGAGTGACACTATTAGGAGGTGTGGCTAATTGGAATAGGTATGGCCTTGTTGTAGGATGTATGTCACTGTGGAGGTGGCTTTGAGGTCTCATATAGGTTCAAGCCATGCCTAGTGTCTCAGACCACTTTCTTTTGCTTGTGTGTCAAGATGTAGGATTCTCAGCACTGTGTCTACCTGCATGCCACTATGCCACACCACGATAATAATGGACGAAACCTCTGAAAATGTAAGCCACCCCAATTAAATGTGTTTCCTTTATAAAAGTTGCTGTGGTCATGGTGTCTCTTCACAGCAATAGAAACCCTACCTAACACACTGACCTTCATCTATGTACTACACCACATATGACCACCATGCTGGTATGAACACACCAGCACACACATGAACACAAAATAATTTGAAAGAAAATTAGACAATAAAATCAGTACTCACTGGGTGGTGGAGGCGGCGCACGCCTTTATTCCCAGCACTTGGGAGGCAGAGGCAGGTGGATCTCTGTAAGTTTGAGACCAGCCTGGTCTACAGAGCGAGCTCCAGGATAGGCTCCAAAGCTATACAGAGAAATCCTGCCTCAAAACAAACAAACAAACAAACAAATAAATAAATAAATAAATAAATAAATAAATAAATAAATAATAAAATCAGTACTCATTGTCCCCACAATGCCCATATTTGCAAATTCTTTTAATCACTGAAACTTAGTACGGAGGTACCCATAAGGAGATGTACAGAGCAGCACATATCTGAGTAGTCCATCATATATGTGGGGACATCTTGTCGTCAGCTCTCATACTATAAGTGAATACTCCTTTTTTGTAGTCTCATTAATGCCACTGTTTTCCAATTTTTATTCATCCTCGCTCTATGGAAAAAAAATGGTACTGAAGTACATCTAAAAGACAATGATGATAGAGGTTGGGGATTTAGCTCAGTGGTAGAGCGCTTGCCTAGCAAGCACAAGGCCCTGGGTTCGGTCCTCAGCTCCAGAAAAAAAAAAAAGACAATGATGGTGTTTCTTACCAAGACAATATACAAACGTATTCAGGCATGCGTTATGCTCTTGTTAGTCTTGAGTTCAATGTAAACACATCCACTGTATGTAGTCACGTATGGATTAGTTAATGAGAATGTTGCACCAGAGGCTCTCAGCAACCAAGTTCTACGTTTCACCTGGGAGAGATCATTCAGTATTGGCTAATTCAATGTATGGTAACTCGATGGGTCATTAAATAACATGGAGAGTTGAGAATTGATCGCTCATTTCTGGTTATAAAGGCAGCTTAACTGTGGCTGACTGTATCTATAGTGACTTGATAGGCTGGCTGGAGCATGTCACCTTAGCTCCCTCGTCCTTCTCGCTGAATCCATCTTCAGATTGTGAATGACGTTTTGTGGTGACCAGCAACACTTTAGAGACTTCCTGCATAGAAGTTCCTAGAAGCTGGGACAGGCAGTGGCTGCTGTCCACGGTCCTGATTGCCCAAAGCCAGCTTCCTGCCAGAGAAGCAGCATTCACAGGCACACGTGAATCTAAGGACCCCAGTCCAGGACTAGTGAGATGACTCAGCCGGAAAAGGCACCTAGTTCCTGATGACCTGAGTTTGAGCCCTGGGGACCACATGGCAGAAGGTTAAATCAATTCCGAAAATTGTCATCTGACCTCCACATATGTACCACAACGTGTAAGTGTCCCCACACACTAAATAAATAAGGGGCTAGAGCGACACCTCAGTGGTTCAGAGAAGTTGCTGCTCTTCCAGAGGACCTGGGTTCAAGTTCCAGCCCCCACATGTGGTGGCTTACAACTGTCTGTAACTTTAGATCCAGGGGATCTGATGCCCTCTTCATCCAGCCTCCATAGGTACCAGGTACACATGTGGTGTACAGACATAAAAACAGGGAAAACATCCATATATATAAAATAAACAAATAAAACACTTTAAAAGTTAAAGACCCTGGTCCTGACTCCCCAGTAATCAGTTTCCAAAAGAGACTTATTCAAAGAGGAGGCTGGAAGAGATAAACTTGTTCTCATCCCAAAGGCACAAGATGATGTCCTCAAGAACCAAGGGCCATTTGTTGTAGAGCAAGGAAGATGCCAGCTTGGGAGCAAGCTTCTTTATCTGACAGAGTCCCCACACTTGTGCCTAAGTCTGTGTCTTCTAAGATACTTTAGACATCTCTACGTTGCTTCTGATTCTCTGGAAGCTTTAGACCCCTGCTATTTCTTGCAATAACCTTGAGACCCTGGACTCCTGTACTGACCCTGAAACTATAATTATTGCAAAAGGAAGTTTCAAGCGGTATTGATCTTAGGGAAGGTGACCCATCAGATCAGAGAAGCCAGGGGAATAGAAGATCCTGTGAAACAGTTGATGTTTGTGAATGCCAAAGGCAAAGGTGGGGAAACTGAGTCAGAGAGATGGCTCAGCAAGAAAAGGCACTTGCTGCCAAACCTGACGAGCCGATTTTAATAGGAGAGAACCTATTTCTGAAAGTTGTCTTCTGACACCCACATGTGCACTGTGGCTAGCATATGCCTTCCTGCACACACACACACACACACACACACACACACACACACAC
>CABHPH010161052.1:2670-30959 GCA_902168325.1 Peromyscus nudipes
ACACACACACACACACACAACTAAATATAAAAATAAATCTTAAGAAATCTCAAAGAAATGATCCTTGAGAAAATATTAATGAGTTGGGCTTCATTAAAATTAAAATATTTTGTTCTGGAAAAACTGGAAAAAATAAAAACAGCACAGATTTGGAGAAAACTCTGTGAAAACAATGTGATAGAGAATTGTTATCTAAAATATGCACATGACTCTTGAAATTCAACAAGAAACAAACAACCCAATTTAAAAATGTTCAAAAGTTCTGGAGAGATGTCTCATGAAAGGGCTGAAAAATAAGAACATGTAAATATTATCATCATCATCACATGTCATAAGGAAACTGAGATTATAACAACAAGAGATGAATTTATATGCATTGGGACTCTGCACTGACAATACCCAAGTTGGCAAGAGTAACAGACACGAACTCTCATCCATGGCCACAAGAAATCCAAAATGTGACAGCTCCCTGGAAGAGTCAAATTAAACAATTTTAAAAAAGATTTTGGGTGCATATCCCAGGCTATCTTCAAACTTATAATGTAGTCTAGGTTGTACTCAAGTCTAAGATTTTCCTGCTTGAGTCTGCCATGTCCTTGACTTACAGGCATGTGCCATTACACTGCACTCATGAACTTATTCTTAGCACATGATTCAACAATTATACTGTTTATATACATTAGTTGAAATCATATATCCACACAAAAATTTGCAGCTTTCTTTCATAGATGCTCAAACTGTAAGTAACCAAAATGTCCTTCCATAGGTAAATTAATAAACAGGCTGTGATATCACAATAAAATGGACCATAACTGACTAATGAAAAGAAATGATTTGACTTAAGACACACTCCATGAGATGGAACCCATACCCAACACTGCTTGGGGGACCAAGAACCAGAGACCAGATAGCCCAGAGACCTAAGGTAAAGATAACAAAAGGAACAATAAAAGTAATCCTAATGATATTCTGATACTCATAGATAAGTGCCTTATTCAACCATCATCAGAGATGCTTTTTCCTGCCGCAGATGGGAACAGATGCAGAAACCCACAGCCAAACATTACTCAGAGATAGAGAAACCTCAGAACACAGTTTTAAGTCAGATGTCTCCATTAAATCCCTCCCCTCAGAGCTCAGGGAACCCCAAGGAAGAGGAGGTAGAGAGAGTTTAAGACCTCGATAGGATGGAGGACATCAGGAGATTAAGGCCTTCTGAATCAACTAAGCAAGGCACATACAAGCTCACAGAGACTGCAGCAGAAAGCACATGGCCAACATGGGTCTGCACCAAGTCCTCTGTGTATGTATTATAGTTCTCAGTTTAGTATATTTATGGAACTTCTGAGTGTGTGAACAAGTTGGTCTCTGACGCTTGTACCTTCTCTTGGGCCCTCTTCCCTCTGTTAGTCTGCCTTGTCCAACTTCAGTGTGATGGTTTATGTTTTATCTTACTACATTTTATTTTGTTATGTTTTGTTGTTATCTCTTAGAAGCCTGTTCCTTTCTAATGAGAGACAAAAAGAAAGTAGGTCCAGATGGGATGGGAGGTGGGGAGGAACTGGAAGGAGTAGAGCGAGGGGAAACCGTAATCAGGATATATTGTCTGAGAAAAGAATCTATTTTTAATAAAAGAGGGAAGTGAGTCACCAAGTCATGGGGAAAAGCACTGGAGCCTTAAAAGCATATTGTTAGGTGAAAAAGCCAGTCTGGAAAGAGTGCATGCTGTGTATTATTCCAGAAAAGACAAAACTATGGAGACTGTAGGAAAGTGGTTGCTAGCGGTTTGTTATGATATAGGAGTAAGAAGAACATTAAGGAAATTCAATGTGCTGATACTAAAGTGCCAAAAATCCATAGAAAAGACAATGCAAAGGGTGTAATCTATGGACTTCAGTAAATGACATATCAATGCCATGTCATCAACTGAAACACATAAACCATGTTATTGCAAGATGCTAAGAATAGAAGACCCTGGGGGATGAGAGTGTTATGTGAGAATTCTCTGAACATTATTTGATTATTTTCTCTAAGTCTAAAATCACTGTAAAGAATAAATTTTTATCAATTTAAAGAAAAGTGATCACAGAATTTAAAGAAAAATATTACAGAAATGATCAAAACAAGTCAATATGAACACAGTATCAATAATGAAATAGGATTCTAAGAAGATGTTTAGAATTTGATGAAACAGATTCTAAAAAGTCTGATGTGTCCATTGCCATACCATCCAAACATGCTGGATCTCACTTATTGAAGACTGACAGTATTATAAATAGAACTATATCTACACATTTAGCAACCAAGATGAAATGTGAAAATTCCCTGAACATTACAAGCTGCCAAACTTAAAAGCAAGAAATATCCAGAAACAACCAAGACTCAATTAAAAAATCATGGAATACAAAGTATAAACTGATACTGTTATATCAAAACATAAAAAGTGTGCCTGTGACAGAATCAAAGGAATAGATGATTTTAAATGGAATTAAAATCAAATTATGTTGAGATAGTTTCTGTGATCTCTGTGGTAATGACAAAGGAAAAACCTATGCTAGATACAGAAAAAGATAAACAGGACAACATGAAAACACATCACTATCTAAAAAAAAAAAACCTATCAAATTATAGATAACAGCAAAGGAAGAGCAGAACAAAGGAACAGTAAAAACAACCAGAAATCAAAGTACACACGGGCAATAGCAAGCCCTTACCTATCAGCAATTACTTTAAACATTAGGTTAAAATTTTTACTCAGAAGACATAGACTGGAGGAATGCACAGAAAACATGCATCCTGGAGGCTCCCTTCAAATTTAAGAACACATATAGACTCCAGATAAATAGATGGAGAAAGATGCCTCATGTAAATGTTAACCAAGTAGAATGGGTACCACACCCATGTAGATGAAACAGAGTTTAAGCCCAAAACTTCCACGAGAAGTGAGGAAGATCACTGTTCTGTGAGTAAAGCTCTATTAGTAGTAATACATCCCATTTATGCATCCACCATTGGTGTACCTGTATACATGGAACAAATATTAACAAACAGAACTGAAAGGCAGTGTAAGCAAAGGACTTTTCTTCAGTGTTCTACTTCAGGATATTTAGAAAGTTACTCATGAATTAAAAACACCACACTGCAGATGCATGGAGCAGCATGGGTGGATTTAAAAAAATTCGTACAATGAAATGAATAGTTCAAAAAGGGTATGTATTTTATGATCCTATTAATACAGAAAGCATGTGTGAGCCTGTAAGAAAGCTTTCAGAGATGTGCACTAGCAGTTATTATCTTGGGGTGGTCCTATCATTTAATCTCTGAAATTCAACAGAGATGATTGAACACATGATCGGTGCTGTGGCCACATCTTGTTTACATACATGCATGGGCAGAAAAGAGGGCATTCTGGAGTTTTAGGAAAGAGGCCTTTCTAGAACAGCAAGTCATAGTGTGATCTTGACTTGCATGTGATTTTTGAATGCTATTCCTTCTCATGATAAATGACCACTGTTTATCTTCATTATTATCAGTGCATTTTGTTATAGATTATCTAGTGAGCCTTATAGTGATTCATGATGCATAGCTAGAAGAATCATTTTTCAAATTTGGATGTAAGAATATATGTAGACGACAATTCAAACATCCAAACCTGAAAAGTCTTGGAGTGCATATTTTATTGTTGTTGTTTCGCTTTCTTTTCTCCTGCCAGAAAATGGAAACTGATCAAAAGTGTGCCTGAAACTTCTCCACCTTTGAAATGTCCAGAGTGAAATTGCAATGAAATCTAAGAAAATTGAAAGTACAAGTGTTAGATTGGACCTTAGAAAGAACTATGATCCACCAGAGTGTAACAGAGTACATCAAGTCAATATTGGCCACAGGGAGTAACTTGGACACTGAAGAGCTTGCAGGCTCCAAGTCAAGGTTTCTGGGTAGAGTAGTGGAAGAGAAGAGGCTATGAGTAACCTACTTACCTTACTAAACCTACTTGTTTCCTCCTGTTTCTCACGGGTTCCAGAATGAGAGTTCTAGACCACTGATTAGACAAGAGAACTAGAAGAAGTTGCACACTGAACTTATTGGAGTCGAGATAGAAAGATGAGTGCGGCTAAAACATAAATGCCAGCAATCACAAAGGTCTGCCTCTTGCAAGAGAGGAAGTATTGAGAACAAATAGTATTTCTAGGATTTATGAACTGTCTAATTTTCATTTTGAAATGTGTCATTTTGAAATTTGGGTGGTATGAAGAGAGGTGGATATGGCGCCGTGCGTATTAAGATTTAGTGGCTAATTCAAATTTCTGATAAACACAGGTCTCTCAGTGGGACACACTAATGAAAAAAAATCAAAGTCATCCACATTTTTCTTCAGTTTGTTAACCTCCAGTTTTAAGAATGCAAAGAACAACAATGTGGCCCTCAGTGTTGGCTAGGTTGGAATGGTTCCACAAAGGACACAAAAAGTGGACTGTGGTAATGGTGATGGGGGTGACAAAAAAGTAGAAGAGTGTTTGTAGGGGTGGTCCTAATATCATGGCAGTGTCCTCTGCCAGTTAAACAGCAGCAGGATTGTGTGGTCCCTGATACAGGTTCCAGTATCCTTATGCTACCTTCATGTCAGCTTTAAACTATGGCAGGTATCAGAAATTCCCTTAAGTGACTGCAGAAAAACAATTTCCCCATTCAATGAACCAAATAATAAATATTTAAATCTAACTATCTTGCTATGTCTGTATATATATAATTTGTTTAAATGTTCTATATATCTGATAGTCTAATCACTTACGTTTATGTGAGTCATTAACACTCTCCTGTGATGACATTTATTTTTCTCTCTAAATACAAAGTCAAACTACAGCAAAAGCATACGTATTTGTGGTTGACAAACTTCATAAGTTATAGAGGTTATGGTGTTCTCTATACACTACTTACCTTTTACTGATAATGTCATGAAATATTGTAAGGAAGCCAAGTTTTATGTATGAGTCATTAACAGGATAAGGTACAAGCTATAATTTGCAGAGCTGAAATATTTGCTTTGAATTGAAGGAAAAGAAATCAGCCCAGCAGTGGACAGCATCCTCCGACTAAGAAGAAACTAGGATATCAGACAAGTGAAACAAAGTAGCCTTAAAGAGGACATGTTCAACAATTAGGTGTTTTAAGAGATGATAGAAGGTTGACATTTTTACTTTCCACTATTTGATGGAAAGCATATCTGTTAATATCCATTAATAATGTTTATCACTAACCATAAAGCATGAATTATGATATTTTTAACTAAAATAATTTTTACCAGCATCAAGGAAAATATAACAAATTACTCCTAATCCTATTACTTAATTGCATCTTTAACTTTAATATATTATTTCTAAATTTTGTCTTCATCTGGTTGTATTTATAGTTATTACTCAGCATCTTGAAATTCAGTTTTTTATACACATGGTAATAGCCTACACATTTGAATAATTTTACATAGCATTTGAAATATTATTTTAAGTGATTGAAGAATATATCATTATGCTGCTTGCTATAAACTGAAGCAAGGAATTTAATATTATTTGAGAATTTTATCTAAATCAATCATTATTCTAAAGCAAGCATTTTTATCTCTGTACCTAAAATAAAGGCTGCAGACATAACTGTCCCATAATAGTGGATGACCTGCAGGATCATTGTTACAGTGTGGCAGAAATCATGTCTCCTGTAGTCCATCCCAAATACAGAAGTCTTTAGTTATGGTTGTGGGTAAATGAGAAAGCAAGCTAGACAAATGGCTAGCCAGAACTAATCTCTATATGATCAGTCCCTATTTCTTTCATTTTGATTTCTGTGAGTTTTTATTTTTTGTTAGAAAGAATCTGTAGTAGAGATGAATTCTACTCATCTCAGTTTTGGCTCTCTGTGAAACATAACTTTTCTGCCTTACAAATTAATTTATTTTGTTGGTTGAATTTTTATTATGTTTCTTCAGCATGAAACTAGATATACATTTGTGTATGTACTTGAGAAAAAATTGGGTGAGTGAGGCAGTCTTCAATATGCATAGATCTTAAGCAGTTGCACTCATGTGTGATTTTAACATCTTAAAGTTCACATTTTATGTTTTTGTTTAAATAAGTAAGTTATGTTTATATATACATAAACCATATATACTTGATTTTTGCTTATCAGCCTACTAATATGTGAACATTTTCACTGAATTTTTTTTTTTGGTTAGAATGTTGTCTTAGAAAAAAAGTACCTCTTTATATAAAAGTAAGAAAAATTTTGCAGATATTAAAAGTACATGATTTTTCAAGTGGTACATTTTAATCTTAACCTAGGTGGTTATAGTTACATTAGATTCCTTCCAGAAGATATATCTGAAAAAGTGAATTATAGAGATGAAAGATGAAGGAAGATGGAATGGAGTGTTAGAAATTGACTGGAAGAAACATTCAGGAAAGAGTCATCTTGATGATGGATGGGTCAGTGGGAAAATCCAACAGAGTGATGTGAAGGGTAAGGCATATGGAAAATGTCACATTTGTCTGTAATTCTTTCTTAAACAAGGCAAATGTGTATGTCCTTAAGATCTCAAGAGCATATTACTGAGTATTACCAGACATCATCTAAGATTTGATCTTCATTTTCTATGTTTAAAATTTTGCTTAGTTGCCAGGTAAAAAGACCAGTGCCAGGTATGGAATATCTCTCCCCAAGGTGTTAGTCAGGAGTGTCCTGGAGACACCCAAAACGATATAGGCTATCACCATTGTTCTTGGGTACCCAGCAGATCTTGATGGTAAGACTTTATTGTTGAAGACATCACACACTTTGGTCACAGAACATGTAGAAATAAAGTTAGTGCATACTAGGAAGCATTCTCTTTGCTGACTAGTTTTCATAGTACTAGAATGTGCTAGGTGGGATCCTGATAAAAGTCATCAATAGTCTTATCCACATACAAACCTTGTAAGCTACAATCATGAATGGCATGGCAAAATATGCCTGTGTGTGGCAGGGTCCTGTACTGTTGTTCCCTTTGGGGGAGGGGGCCAAGTAGGTGAAGAGCCAACAACACAGACTCCGGGAGAATGTCGAAACAACAAGCTCAGTTTATTCAGGAAGAGGCAAGCCTTATATACCCTCCACCCCACCCTGGGAGGAGGTTTGATGAATATTCATCTGCTGGTGTGACATGACTTCCTCTCATTGGTCCAGGTCATCTCCAGATCATTTCTCAGCTGCTGTTGCTAAGGTCCTTAGGCAGACCCAGGTTGGCTCTCAGAAAGTATCTTTCTTTTATTGGTTTGGACCAGCTGGCCCTCAAGCCTGTTAGGGATGAGTCATCCCACAGCCATAATTTCGATAGTGTTACAAATGCTATGGGGGTAATCAACTACTCTCTGTTTGATATAAAATCTACTACACAAGAGGAAACACATACCTGGTATTATAAATATGGCCAAGAATCCATGGTTGAGGCCCCAGGGTGAACTCATACTATTTTCGTAAATGGACATAGTATTAAACTGCCTTCCAAATTCATATTGCTATACTCATAAATTATTTCAGCTCTTAGATATCATCAAAGAAGTTTCTTTCTGCAGGAGTGTCTGTTAATGAAGGCACTCACTACAGTTGGTTAAAGTGCAGAGAATAAGTGTCTGTTGAGTGATAGGCATAAATGAGATATCAGTATTAAAGAACATCATGGAAGAAGGTATAAAAAGATTGTAAGAGTGAAAGGTTGGACAAGACAGGGGTGAAATACTATCTTCTGAACATGACAGGACTTCTGTACTCATGAACTCAGAGCAGTTGTGATTGCTTGTACACAAGATTGATCTAGTTATCACTCCAGCATTGAGGGAGGAGGGACTGATGAGCTCCTAGCTGATGGTCTGTGGAAAGTTGATGACTGCTTGGAGAGGGAGAGTCAATTATCTTTAACTGTATGGCCCTGGTAGGTGAACCATGTCCCAAGGGATTGCCCCACACCCATAGGCAGCACAAAATGGGCACAATGGGTCACTGAATGGAAAAACAACAACAACAAAAAACCAAAACAAAAAACCAAAACAAGGATGTGAAGTTGTGTGTCAAGGATAAGAGATAGGAAGTGGGTCAGGAGTGGGAGGTGACTATTATCAAAACACATTACATACATATATGAAATTTGCAAAGAATTAGTACAAATATTATATTTTTAAATTTTTGCCTGAGTTTTTTTCCAAATTCAGATACATATATAATTCTTAATTGGTTCTTCGGAAATTTTAATTTATGTAACCCAATCCCTCTCCTCTTCTTCTCCATATCCACCATTTACCCCTGCAGCATCCTCCCAAGATAACCCCCCCAAATTAATTAAAAACAAAACAAACAAAAAAACCCCACCTTGCTCCTCCATTATTCCCATCTCTTCAACACCTCTTCATTTGTCCTAGTGGCTTCAGGAGCTGCAGTGTGTCATGCAGTACACCCTTTTGTCCAATCAGCCCCACCTACAAAATGTTCATTGCAATGAGTCATTGGGCATGTTCAAGGCCTCTGACACACCATCATTTCTGGACCCTCACCAAAACTCCTCTTGGATTTTCTTGCTGTTGCCCTGAGTCATGGGGATCCTGCAGCTATCATTCCGTAGGACCAGTCCTTTCACCCTTAATGCACTCCAGGAGATTATGAGGTAGATGTTAGGATGGACAAACTCATTAGAACTCCACCCTCCAAACCCCCAGGCAAGGGGTAGAGCCAGCTCTCCTGGGTCCATGCCATTGGGGCCTGCTTTCCCATGACTATGTTGAGGGGTGGGACCATCTCTTCTGAGTACAGGGCTAGCTCTACCATGAAAGGCAAGGCCAGCTCTCCTGCTGCAATATCCAGCGAGGAGCAGGGTCAGCTATCCTAGGGCCAGTAAAGGGTGGTGCCAGCTCAGCACAACCCTCAGATTTCAACATGCATAGTTCCTATGGTCCCTGGTGGCAACACGGGCCATAGACATCAACACAGACCCTAGCTACAGCAGGACCACAGCCCCAGACATGACCCTCAGCAGCAGCTCAGGCCTAGATGCCTCCAATGGCCCTGGTGAAAGAGCAGGTTGCCTAGATCAGCATGGCCCCAGGGGCAGCATGGCCCTCAAACACCAACATGACCTCAGGGGGCTGACCATCCCAGGCATTCACACAGCCCTAAGGGTAACAGGAGCCATGGACATCAACACAGACCCTGCTACTGCAGGGCCATAGACCCAGACATGGCCCTTGGCAATAACTCTGGCCCAGATGTCACCAGGGCATTTTTCAGATTCTTAATAAGGCATATTATTTTAAATATGTTTGAGTGTTTTGAGTTAAGCAAAGTGGTGTCTACACTATGGTTGAGCATATTTTAGTCAAGTATAGTATTTTCTTGGGAACGTTTAAGATGTATGGAGAATGGGCTTCTTTAGGATTCAGATGTTAAATAGGATATAGAGTTATCTGAGTCCACTGTTGCCCACAATTGAACATTGAAGGTGACTAATGATTTTGATGAGAATACTGGTAGTTAAGACTATTTTATGTTAACTAGATTTTTATTTAGTGGTTCTTATCAAGTGAAAAATATGAATTCACTCTTAGATCTGAATAATGCACTTTCAGCTCTGGGGGAAATCTACATTGCTTGGCACACTCAAAGTGAATATTATGAAGGCCACTCTATATATTACCGATTAACACTAGATTTTTCTGACTTTATATATTAGCTTTGTCCCTCTGTTTTTCTCGAAATTGATGTAGAAGCTCTATACTTAGGAACATATTTTAATTCTATGGTTAATGGTGGAATTTAAAATACCAGAAACGACGGAGTCTTCTCTGTAGAACAAAGAAGTAGATCAATATATACAGGTCTTTTTGTTATCACATCAAGTACATTTTAAAATGAATTGTCAAGCTGCTTAGTAGATTTTGGGCAGGAATTATTTTTAGCAGAATAGCATAGACTAAAAGAAGCCTCAATTTGGAGTATCATGCTTGGAAAATTACAGTAAACCTGAGGCATTGCATCAGGAGAAGGACACTGAGGACTCATATCCTTTTTTTAATTAAAATTTTTCATTTATTTTACTTCCCAATTACAGTTTCCTCTCCCCCCTCTCCCCCATCACCTCTCCTCTACCTCTACCCCTCATCCACTCCTCCTCTGTCTCTGTTCAGAAAGAAGCAGGCCTCCCATGGGTGTCAACAAAGCATGGCACATTAAGTTGAGGCATGACTAAGCTCTTCCCCCTGCATCAAGGCTGGCTGAGGCAACCCAGCATGGAGAATAGGTTCCTAAAAGCCAGCTCAAGTGCCAGGGACAGGTCTGGATTCCCACTGCTAGGAGCCCCAGAAAAAGACCAAGCTACCCAACTATCACACATATGCAAAGGGCCTGGGTTGGTCCCATATAGGTTCCCTAGCTGTTGGTCCAGAGTCCTTGGGCTCCTAGGAGTTCAGCTCAGCTCTCTCTGTGGATTTTCCAATCATGACCTCTCTCCCCTCCCTCACCCCAGGCTCATACAATCCCTCTTGCTCCCTTCAATAGGATTCCCAGAGCTCCAGAGGATTCATACCTTGAACCAGAAGCATGAATCAGAGAGAGCAAACAGGGAAGAGTGTGTGGTTTTGAAACCCCAAAATCACCCCTAGTGACATACTTCCTCATGCAAGGTCACACCTTTAAACCTACCCAAATAACACCACCAACTGGGGACCAAGTATCCAAGCATCTATGAGGGACATTTTTATTCAAATGACCATAAGTCGTGTGTATGTTTATCTTTCTTAGATATGTATCATATAGCCATTGAAGAAAGTTCAAAATAATCAGAGAAAACAAAAAATCAACCACAATATTCTAAGTCACTGACATATCTTCTTGGGAAAATAATTGATGAACTAATAAATATAATTAAGCTCTTCCCCTGCCTTTCCCATCTTCAGATACAATGGAAAGAACTATACACAGTCCTCAAGGATAGCTGAGATGAGTGACAGAAAGAGAAGGCCTAAGTTGTATGACAGGACTCTGAGCTCCCAAATCTGGCCAAGTGAGAAGCCAAAGTGTTCCATTATTTGCATTGAAGAGGCTATTGTGTTGTAAATCCATCAAGTGGACCCCAGAGCCATGGAGGTTGTTATTACAAGCAATAAAAGCAGTAATTCTTGGTGAAACTGCACTGAGTGCCTCATACTTTACTATGCAACATGGAGAAAGCCAAAGAAAATAAAAATGATTTTTGTTGTTTTTACTTTTGACAGTTTCATACTTATAGACAATGTATTGTGATTATATCCAGCCCCTATTACCCTCTGTTTTCTCTCTTCCTTTCCCTATGAACCTTTCATTTTCTCAAGTAGTTCTAGTGCCTATACCAATGAGGAAATTGATACCTCCTCTTCTCATGGCCAACATTAACAGTCAACAGCTCCTCAAGAAGGGATAGGGCCTCATGGGCACCTCCTCTATCCATGAAGGAAAGTTGAAGGCCCTAATCTTCTGCCACAGCCATCATTGTGTGACTCTAATAGCCCTATATTGTACCTAGATGATGGTTTTTCATGGGACTCCTTCCTATCCTCCAGGTTTTATGTTCCTTTCATCCTTCTTTCCATGATGTTCTCTGGGCTTTGGGAATGAATTTTTGACTGTCTAGGACTGTAATTGTTGTCATTCTGTTGTCTCTATTTCTTGACTTTAATGTCATAGGGTGTTGAGTGAGTCAATTTAGGGTTTATCTAATCAAGACTTTCATATACATGGTACTGTTTCTATAAAAATCCCTCGTCTGCTACCTGGGGAAGACCTTGTGAGTTGATCATGATATTCTGCTCAGATGATGGCAAATTTTGTTAGCATAGCATTCTAAAAATTTCACAGCAATCAGAAGTCAGTTCTCAGGGCATACTACTCTTTTTTAGTTCATTTCATTTTAAAGTTTGGAAAACAGTATAAAATAGAGGGTTATTTAACTTGCTGTTGTCAAGATAGTGACAAGACAAATAATCTGCTCTTCTATTACTACTTCCTTTCATGTTTCTAAAACATCATCTGTAACACATTTAGTGCTTACATGTTGTACTTTATTGGCTTAAAAATAACATTGGATTTTTGTACTTAAAAACAATGCACACCTATTGAAAATGCTTTGGTTATTAGTGGGTGATAAATAACTACTCAAAATAAAATAAGAATGAAAGTCATAACTCATCATGTGTCTTTGACTTGGTTGAGGAGGTCTGTTGAGAGGGTTAAGATACAGTTGAGTCTGTTCCACATGTCTTATCGTTCCTGGACTAGTGGAAAAATTTCAATTAGTTTTTCTCATAGAGGTGACATTATAACCATGAATGTTCAAATCCTGGCTTTGGAGGATGCCTGTTATTAGCCTACTATACAAAGAAGGTGGCATTGCCAAGCTTGGAAGCAAGACACGCAAATGTATACAGTTTCTGTAATGTGGACAAAAAGTTTCAGCAAAAATTGGTTGTAGATGGGAGAAAAAAAAAAACAGAGCAAATAATGCAATATACCACCAGGAAAGAAAAGCATAGAATACATTAAAAACATGTAAATGAGAGAAGGCACAAACTAGCTGGAAATGGGTCACTGATACCATCTTGAAGGAAGCTACATCACTTACAAGGTGAAGAGCTTGCTGTAGTTCATGAAGAAATGGCTGGAATATGTGTTTTTTGGAAGAGATGGAAAGAAAGCATTATCTTTTGGCTTTGACCCATTCTCAGTTTTATTGTGAAGACTTAGACACCAGTCTGTGGAATGTTGGGAGGTGAAAGAAACATAGACTGTGGGGTCTAGTGGAAGGAAGTTACATCACTGGCGACATGCCCTTGGTTGTATCCGTATTTCAAGCCCTTTCTCTTTCTCTGTTTGTTAGCTGCCATGTGTCTGACAGCTTTGCTCTACTGTTTGTTCCTTGCAGTAACAGATTGCCTGACTATAGACCTAAAAACAATGAATACAGCTGGCCATGGCTGAAATCTGCAAAACCATTAATCAAAATAAACCTTTCCCTATTATTTATCTTTACTTTTCTGTCAGAACAATGAAAAGTCCACGTACACAGAAGTCCAAGGTATCAGGTGCATCTAAGGCAGCTCTGGGTGGTCTTATTCTGTGAAAAGTAGACTACCACCAAAGAGTATTAAGTGGAGAGGCAAAATAAGGTAATTTGAATTTGACAGAGATCACTGGCCAAAATGCAGAGAATAGGGGGTAAAAAAAAAGCAAATAACAAGAGCAGACAGAGGGAGACCATGCAGTATCAGGAGAGAGCCAAAGGAAGACCATACAGTACCAGGAGAGAGCCTATCTGATCCTACTCCTGAGGAGAACTATAGGAATGAGAACTGAGACAGTGGCAAGATAGTAAGGCAGGATAAATAGGCATAGTGTCTTTTTATTACCAAATCCTCCACTTATTCTGCTTCACTATACTCTTTCAACTCTCTATTCACCCAAGGTATGTGCATATACAGTGGTACCCTCATTTTATTTGTTAAACTTTGTACCCTTCCCTCTGCACTCTGCCTGGTTGAACTCTTACTCATCCTTTAGATCTAAGTTCCAGGATATGATTATCCAAAAAATATTGTGATGTGTTTCTCATAATCTGCTATTTCTGTTGTACATGATGAATAATAACAATATCACGTTTGTTCAATGATTAATTAATTGGCACCTGTGTCTCCCTACATGTGGTGGGCCACAAGAATATATTACAGAGATTCAGCTGTATATTAAAGCTATACTTTGACTGGCCAAGGGTCTGTCAAAAGGCAAGCCATTTATTATGAATATTTGGTGTTATCCTGCTTTTAATATTTCAGCTGTCTTCTGCTATAAAATTCTTGCATGCCCAAATATTCCCAGACCATTTGGCAAACAGTTCAGCTCCTCAGATCTGCTGAACTTCTAGGTAACTAACTCCCCTGCTGAGCCTAGGCATAAGCTGGCTGGAGATGCATAGCTTTGCTTCTTGTGCAAAGGAAGCTCAGACCATCCCCTTGCCTTGAGGCCTAGTGGCTCTCCAGAGCAAGTGACTGAGAACAAAAGAGGTTTTTACATATCAAGGTAGAAGGTAGAGCAACATTCCAGAGGAGGCAGAGAACCATGTGGCCAGGGGGAAGAAGAAACAGGCATCTTCTGTAGAGCAGAGAGAATGGCATGATCAGGGAGAAGAGAAGAACACGGAGGTAATGTAGATGCTAAGGCAGAACTCTTGAGCCAGGAGTAGAGAGCAAGTAGAGATGGAGGGAGAAGAAACAGAGGACAAAGATGAGGTGGGAAGCAGAAGAGCTTAGTTGTTAGCAGGACTTTGAGGGAACAGTAGAAGAGAGGACAAAGAGGAACTGAGTGTCAGGACAGAACACAAGCTATGGAGACAGCATTTCATCCCAGAGAAATAAAGTAGATGGATAAGGAGCTTGGCGTATCTAGATTTATTCTTGTCCTGAATGCCTGATGGAGCTGTAGCTGAAAGATGGAATTTTATCTTAGAGGAATAAAGTTAACATAAGAGCATAGTGTACGTAGATTTTTTTTCCCTCAGATATCCCACGCCAGATGTAGCAGTTTCCCCAGACTCTGGGTATTCCATACCTACACAGAGATGCTGTTTGCTTATATGATGCTGTTCCTAGTTCTGAGCTAGTGGCTTTTTGTGCACTTTTTTTTTTTTTTTTAGTACATGCGTTTTTAAAATTAACAAATGAGTGCCTCTGCGTAGAATGTTTCCATTCTATGGGTTTCCATTTCAGTGAAGGGTTTCTATGGCAACAGCAACAGCAGCAAAAGCAGCAACGGAGTAGATGCACTTACTAGTAAGGGGTGGAGGCAAGCAGCAAAAAACAACAGCTTTCTCTTGGACCTTTATTTCAAGGCCACAGTGTGCAGGTGCCATCCACTCATTCAGGGCAGGGGATGCTGCCTGTACCCTCAGGTGACCCCTCCAGGAAACACCCTCATAGACCTTCCCAGAGGCTTGTCTTCTTGTTGGTTCCAGTTCTAATCAACTTGATCACTGATATTAAATATCGCAAAACTGGATCAATTGAAGTTTAAGGTCATCCGTTACTAGAAGTAACAATGCTTTTGAAGTTAAAGTTAGTAGTAGCCAGGATGAAATAGAAAAGACTGAAAATCAAAGTCAGGGAGAAGTTTCAGAGAGCGGGGTGGAGTAGCTGAGAGTTCACACTAAAACTGAATGCGGTACTTTATAAAACGCTTTGGTACTTGCTGCAGGGACTCTTCTGTGACCTGGTGAATACTGATCAATACTTGCCCAAGACTGCAGATCAAAAGTGAGACACTGAGCTGCAATAAGTATCATATTAAAATTCATAGTGCTGTAGAATGATGGGAAATCTGCTGGAGCAGAACCCAGGAAGAATTTACATTTACCCCGGGCCTTCACCTTGGTCTCATGTGTCCTCCCTCTAGTCACTGAACAGAGGCCCCAAAAGGCCTTGGAAAAAGGTCGTTCCTGAGGCTTGAAAGTGCAAAAAGGGATTAGGCAGAACACCCTGAAGGAAGTTGGAACAGATAGCACATTGTAATACTCTGCTGTCAGCACACAGAAAGCACAGAGAGCCATGGTGTCCCAGAGGCCAGTCATTCAAATCTGCATCAACCTTTGCATCCTTTAAAAGGTTACTGGTCTCAGGTTCAGCTGCTCTCTGCTCTGAGGATGGCGCTCAGGAGACCAGGGTCGATGGGAAGGAAATCGGTTTTATTCAAGGTCAGGCATCCTGAGATGATGAGGGTAGGGTTAGTACCTTAGAGCTTCATCTTAGGGAATTCAGAGGCACAAAGTTCTTTCATAGGGAGAGAAAAGAAGAGCAGAGATCACTGGCTGAAGAAATGATGACATGGCAGCCAGGAACTTCCTCATCCGGGGTGTGCACACGTACATGTTCCTCCCCCACCTTTTTTTTCTGTCCCCAACTCCTCAGGGCTAGTTCTGCAGTTATTTTGAGGGCATATTTCTTTTCTGCAAGTGAAACCTCGCAGCCATTGACATGCTTTGGGTGAGTTGATGCATAGAATTAAGGGATCAGGAAGAACCTTCTAGAATCTGATACAGTCTGAAGACCACCAGACATGTTCCAGGTTCCACAGATCTACAGAAAGAGCGTTTGGTAGTTGACCAGGTGAATTACTTTTAAGCGCCATTTATCTTCAGATTTTAGAATGTCAGCAAATGAAGGGGACGAGCTACAGAGAGCTAGCCACTGCCACATTGTCACTCATGGGAAACATGGTGCAAGCATATGCTCTTCAGCTCTGTGCTCCAAGAGACAAAGCAAAAAGCAAAATAAGCAAACAAAAACAAACAGAAACATGAGATGACAGGAATGAAGCAACCCGACCTTGGGGGACAAATGTCATATCCTATACCTTAGGACTTGTATCTGTGTGTCCCCCCACTCCTCAGCCCTGCTCCCTGTGTGCTTGTGTGTGTGTGTGTGTGTGTGTGTGTGTGTGTGTTATGGCTTTGAAAGCTAGAGTAGAAAAGTCTCTCACGTAAGTGCTGGAGATTCTGGGCCCACTTGCTTGGCTCCTCAGTCCTTCTTCTTATGTAATATTGGAGTTACAGGTGATGATGTTATTGTCCTACAGCCAAATATCTTTGAGTCGAAATGAACTTTCAAAATATTTTCTTGGATAGCACTGTTATCATCTCTAGCCTGATGTGGCCTGGGTCAGTTATTTACTTTCTCTTGACTGCATTATTCTCCATTCAATTTTGTTTCTCTCTGGAGGTTGACCATGGAACTCAGAGTCCTCAGTACTTCAGATCAAGGATTAGACTCAGTGTCCATAAGATTTTTTGGTTTTTTTCATGGAAGTTGGAGGAAAATTTTACAAACTTGTTTACAGAAGCCTTTTTGTAGAAATGCTGCTTTGGATGATTTTGATCCTTGGATATTCGTAGTTTCCAGACTCTTAATTTACGTAGCTTCTTCTTGTTTGGTTTGATAAAGGTGTCTAAGTGCATGCATGCATATTGCTGTGGAGCTTTATATTTCATTTGTATTTAATCTCTTCACAAATGATTTTTATGGTTATTTATAATAAGTTCTATTTTTTTCACTTTTAAAGACCAGAAAAAAAATGATTGAAAAATACTCCAGTATGTGGCTTGTAAGACATATTGAGTAAGTACAAGGAAAATAAATATTCTGTCAATGATGGAAGTGTTTGCACTGAATATGAAATATGCCATTTTGAAGTCACAGTAGGTGTAATAATAAGTTGGAGGTGATTTAAGACCAAAGTAAAGGCATTTTGAACTAAAATCACCTTCAGAACTTTCTTTGCTGCGTTTGACTGTTTTCCTTTCCAAACTCTGTGTAAATAGCATTGCTGCTTATGGTACTAAGAGATAGGAATGGTAACGGGTGAATGGGCATGGCAATGGCTTTGCCCTCATGAGTGGGTTGACACTGTTACTGTGGGAAAGAGTTCTTAAGAAAGTACAGATGTTCAGTCCTGCACCATCTGCCTTTCACAGAGGGAGGGCATAGTAAGAAGGCCTTTAACCTGGCTAGTTTAAGGACTTTTCCAGAAATGAGAACCATTACATTTGTGTTTGCTATAAATTATCACCTATCAGTGTGGACTAAGAGAGCTTTCTTTACTGGTGGTACTCAGTCATCAGAATTCTTAGGTTCTATTCCCTGCTATGACTTGAAGCAAAACAACAACAACAAAAAAAAAATGTAATTTATTGAGCCTGCCATAGTAACAGAGATTATAACATCAATTCTGAGTAGCTATTTAAATTGCTAATAATAATTTACACATGAAGCCTCAAGTCAAAGACACCAGCATATGTTAATTTCTCACTACGTGCCCAGTGGATTTCAGAGAAGCAGAACTAATATGCTGTGTTTATGGGGAGCTAAATAGTTTAGGATGCTAGTCAAAAGTTGGGTGTTGTGATATTACCTTAATGTGTTACAGACATCAGAGGAAGGAGAGGTGATGGGGTTTGGAGTTGCCTGGTGGAGGAAGAGCCTGGTCCAGGTGTGAAGAGTATATAGGCTTCAAAGGGATAGATAAGACAGGATAGAAGGGAAATGCTTTCATAGCAAGAAGATAGTGATGCTTTATTTAGAGTGGGATATAGCTATATGAATATGTGAAGCGTATTAAAGGGCAGTTAAAAAATAAGAAGTACCGGTACCGAAGAAAGGCATAGTAGAAGAAAGGAGTAGAAATGGTTGAGTATCTTTATTGGGCTGGCTGTGCAAAGACAGCAGGTGTAGGAACTAGATTTCATACAGCCAGACAAAAGGTCAATGCAGCAATCTGGGGTAAAATAGCTAAAGCAATCTGGGGCAAAAGCCATAGATTGACATGCTTCTGAAAAGAACACCAGTATGATAGGCTTTTTAAACTTTATGAACTCCGAGGAAATGATTCACCTGGCTGCTTTGATACCAAGAAAGCATCCAAAGCCAATTTGCAAATGAGTATAGTTATGTTCACATAAAACTTTATTTACAAGAACAGGCAGATTGTTTGCCAAGCCTGGTTTGAAGTATAGTAGTATCACGAGGAAACAATTTGAAATATTAAAAAGTCTGTTCTTAGATTGGAATGCCTGCCTACTGAAAAGAAAGGAAGAAGAAGCCAGAGGTTTCCAGCAATACATCAGGCCTTGAAATTGCAATGGCATTGAAGGTGATAATGGGATTCACAGACATTTCCTGTGGAAGGAGAAAAATGAAGGCTAAGGACTGAGTCTGGGATATCTCTGAGTGGAATGGGGACTGACCTCTGCCATGGTGGCAGTTTTTTTTCTTTGTTTACTTAAATGTGCGATACATTGGAGAATATGCATCATAAGAATTTATGAAGTGGTACAATCTTGCCCTTTTACTTTATTGATGGATATTTTAGTAAATACAAAGGAGATGGAAATAAATAGTAAAAACAATCAGAGAAAACTCATCATCAGGAACTCTGACTCAGAAAGTGAGAGACCTGAGAGGAGGACAAAAGAGGAAGAAAGGTTTGCCAGAAGGTGAGGACAGAGAATGAATTCCACTCAGCCTAGGGGGAAAGAGGAGTCTCCAAATGGAGGATGCTTTTAGTGGAGGGCTGTCATTGAATATTGGACTCCAGATTTTTAACCAGGAAGGAGAAGTTAAGAAAATTTGGTAGTTTATTAAAAAAAAACAAAACAAAGGTGGTGTCTATAAAAGAAAAGGAAAAATAAGATTTGTTGATGGGGGGAAGAGAATGAATTATCCTTGCAACTCGGAAAATTCAATAAAAACAACTTTCTTTGAGATTTCATCTCACCCCAGCCAGACTGGTTAAGATCAACAAAACAGCTGACAGTAGATGCTGGTGTGGTTGTATAGAAAGAGGGACCATCATTCACTGTTGATGAGATCGCAAATTAATGTAGCCACTCAGGAAATCAGTGGAGAATCCTCAAAAAAAAAAAAAAAAACTACTGTAACCCAGTTATACTAGTCCCTGGCATAGGCCTAGAAGACTTGACCCCCTACTCCACAGACAGTTACTCAGCATGTTCATTGACACTATTCACAATACCTGGGAAATGGAAACAATCAAAATGTCCTCCCATAGATGGATGGATAATGAAAATGTGGTACTTATACACAATGGAATATTATTCAGCTGTAAAGAAAAATAAAATCATGAACTTTGCAGGCAAATGAGTGGACATAGAAAAGACTATATTGAGTGAGATAATCCAGACTCAGAAAGACAAACATACATACACGTTCTCTCTCAGCTGTGGTTCCTAGCTACATAGTGAGGGACTATCTATATCCAATTAATTGAAGTGGGAAAATCTGACCGTGGGAGGCATCTTCTGTGTGCCGGGGTCCTACACTGAATAAAAAGGAGAAAGTAAACTGGATTCATTTTTCTGTGCTTCCTGACTGTAGATACAAGTGTGACAACCTGCCTAAATGTCTTCTTACCATCATTTCTGTGACATGAGGGTCTCAATTGTGAGCCAAAAAAACCCTAAATCTTTTCTTCCTTATGTTGCCTTTGTCAAGTAAGTTTTGACGCTGAAACAAGACAAGTAGCTAATACAGATGCTATCTGTAAAAACAGGCAGACTACATAATAAGAACCAAAGATTCTAAGATAAGTGCAGATAAAGGGATCTTCTGAAGAGGGTCAAATGTGCTCCATGGAGGTGAAGTCATCTGCAGGGCTATAGCTGTGTGTGTGTGTGCGTGTGTGTGTGTGTGTGTGTGTGTGTGTGTGTTGATTTGGGAGTTGAAGGAAGAAGACACAGCTCTATAATCTTAGGAATGAGTGAATAAAACTAATTAGAGATGATTGTTAAGGAATAAGATATGATTTAAGGTGTACTCAAAATAATTCATTAAATGATTGGCTGTCAACCCACTTCCAAAAAAAGAACAGAGATATTTTTAAATCAACGTAGCTAATTAGAAATTCAAATGAGGAAATGATATAAAAAATATGGTCCCTATCTTTTCAAGTGTATCTGTTGCCTTGCAAAAAAATTCAACTCTATGTAGATCAAAGACCTTAATATAAGGCCTGAAAATGTTAGAGGAAAAATAAGGAAAACATTTGAAGATACATACGTAGGCAAAGACTTTCTGAATAGGACTCTAGTCTCTCAGGAAATAATGCCAACAATCGACAAATGGGACTTTATGAAAGTAAAAGGCTTCTGTACAGTGACAGAAAGAGTTAGTCAAGTGAAGAGACAGTTTACAGACTGGGAGACAGTCTTTGCCAAGTATAAACCTGACACATAGAGCACACACATCTGGAACATACAAAGGACTCAAAAATCCTTCACAAGAAATCAAATAGCCTAATTGATAAATGAGCTAATGAAATGAACAGTTCTCAAAACACAACGACCAATAAACATGCGAAAAAATGTTCAATCTCATTAGCTAGCAGATAAACGCAGACTAAAACTACATTCTCATTCTACTTTACCCAGTCAGAATGGCAGAAAACATTCATAGCATAAAGAAAATAACAAATGTTGACAAGGATGTGGACAAAAGGAAACTTGAATACACTGTTAGAAATAATGTATGCCCAGGAGTTATATGCCTGGGTCACATGGAGGATCTGTTTTGTTTTTTTTTTTTTGGTGAGGCTTTCAAACTTCTATACTAATTTTCATAACAGCTAGACTAGTTAATATTCCTACCAGTGTATATGAACCCCCAAAGGGCTCCACTCCAACAGATTGCAGAGATATTTGTGAATTAGTGATTTTGTATCGCTATTTATGGAACCAACACTCCTGCCCAACATCAGATAGGGAAAATGTGATGTATTTACACAATGGAAATTATTTCTAGCAGTAAAGAATGAAGTTATGCAATTTTCAGGAAGATATCTGTAACTGTAGATAATCAAATGAGGCAAACTAAGCAAGTCTCAGGAAGATAAACACTTTTCCCTCATATGTTATTTTTAGGTTTTAGGTAGATATTTAAAATCATGACAGTTGAAGTAGAGCTGTCTAAAGGGAGAAATGGGATGAATGGGAAGGGTAAAGGTGAGAAAGGGGCCATTAGGGGAGTGGGAGGCATGGTCAGTGTGCAATTTACAATAATAATACACATGGGTGAGTTTTATGGTGTTTGAGTTACATCTTGGTAAAGCTGTTGAAACTGGATGACCAAGCTGACAGGACAGCTCAGCATGTAAAGGCACCTGGTGCCAGGCTGGATAGCCTTATTTCCATTCACAGATCTCACGGAGTAGAAGGCGAGAACGGATTCTCACGAACTGTCCTTTGATCTCCGCATGTGCACTCTGGCATGACACTCTCCTACCTCCAACTACACAAAATAAAAAGGAATAAAAAATGAAAATATTGTATGATCGGCAAATCTCGCTTATGTGGGAATTCATTTTGATACTGTAATATTTTCATAGTGTACTTTATTTTTATGATGTTAATCATAAACATAGTAAGATTGAAAAAGAAATCCAGAATGCTTAATATCTATCTAATTTGTCAAAATTACTAATTCTAGTATTACAATCAAATGTCTAGGCAGGCTTAAATTGACAAAAATGTAAATAAAAATATATTTACATATTATACACATTAAAAAACAAAGTACATTTATTCATCAACAACGACACAATTTAGATTCATAACACACAGTGAAAAAAATAACAAAAATTTTTTCCGTGTTTTCAAATTCCTGGCACATTGTTTTTGGATGTTCAGGGATAATAAATCAGTATTCCCAGGTATTATTAGAGTTTTCTAGATTATGATTTTTAAAAAAATAGTTTATTTATTTTTTTTGAAATTTTTATGCATGAACACTTTATTTACATAATTTCTAGCATTCTCTGTCCCCAACTCTTCCTGTGTCCCCCAACTTCCTTCAAGATCATTTCTTGTTTATTATTGTCTTGTGATGTGTGTGTGTGTGTGTGTGTGTTGGTGTGAGTGTATATATATGTGTGTTGTATACAAATTGAGCTCTCTAGTGTTGCTTGGATGTATATGTATTAGGGCTGATTGTTTGGAATTGGATGACCTATCAGGGGCTGGTCCCTGGAGGAGACTGATTATGACTCTCTTAGGAGCCATTGATTGTCCGTATCTCCTTATCTAAGGTGGAGCCTTGTAAGATTTTCCCCATTGACTTTGGCATGTCAACTGCTGTTTTCACTGTTTAGGTGACTCTATTTTTGAGGCTGCATGGGTGCAGATTCCCAGCCATATGTTAGAATATTATCTCATAGCAGACACTCTGGTCCTCTGGCTCTTATAGTCTTTCTGCCCTCTTTCCATAATGTTCTCTAAGCCTTCAGTGTTGGGATTGCATTGTAGACGGATTAATTGGAGTCGGGCATCCCCCCAACAGTTGCATTTTGACCAGTTGTGAATTTCTGGTCCCTGTTTGCTGCAAAAAGAAGCTTCTTTGATGAGGGGTGAGTACTCCACTTACCTATGGGTATAAGGATAAGCGTTTAGAATGTTCTTTGAAATTATACTGGTTTAGGAAAATGATAATAATAGGTTCTCCTGTGTAATCTATGACCTCACCAGTGTAGGCAGGCATGGTAAAAACTCACCAGGGAAAGTTGGTGGGTAAGTTGTGCCTCTGGATCTAGGTCTGGGAATGTAGAGATGGCTAAGCAGGTTTGGGACACTCAGTAGGGAGTACTGATGGGTGAACTGTACTTAGCCAAAACTTCTGGATGAACTGTGACTCTGGAGCTAGGCCTGGGAGTGGGGATGATGCAGGCATGCTTGGGGAACTCACCAGGGAAAACCAGTGGATTGTCTCCACCTGAAACTAAGCCCGAGAGAGTGCAGATCTTTACAATGTGATATTTTAAACATACCTCTAACAGTCTTCATACTCCATCATCTGAATCACTAAAATTCTTGTTTAAGGATGAAAATATACTTAGTAGTACTCACAAGGAGATACATCCTACAGGAACACTCAACGGAAAACGTAATTTAAAATTCAGATCTCCCAGTGAAGTAACAGTCCCTCGTGGAATCACATGCCCACTTAAGAAATTATTTTGCATTGAAAATGTGTTGTTTGAGACAGCATCTAAAGGACTTATGCAAAATGTCCTATATATGTGAACATGTAAGTAAACATCATGTCTTTTTAAATTTACTTTGTGCTTCTTCTTTCTAAATGCTATACTGTGTTTATGCATAGATTTGTCTACTTAAATACGTGTGTACATTTTAGATGATTAAGATCTACATCTGATGGAGAAATGCATTGTTTTTCCTGAGACTGGGTGACCTTGCTTAATATTATACATTCTAAGTCCATTCATTTTCCTTCAATTTCATTTTTCTTCAACAAGGAATAATATTTCATTTTATAAAAGTGCCAGATTTTTATTATCCATTGATCCGCTGATGGACAGACAGTTAGGTGGGTTCCATTTCTGTACCACAGCAAATACAACAATGAACAAGTGTGTGTGTGTGTGTGTGTGTGTGTGTGTGACTGTTTTTATGGTAGTGTGTGGAGTTCTCTGGGTATATGGCCAGAGTGAAATAGCTGAGTCACATGGCAGTTCTATTTGTGATTTTATTTGAGGAAACTCCAACCTAATTTCTGTAATATCTGTTTTGATTCGTAGCTCCATCAGCAGTGAATGGGCTTCCTTTTCTTCATAACCTCTCCAGCATTCCTTAATAAGATTTCTTAATGACAGCCATTCCAACTAAGGTGAGATGGTATTCAAAGGAGTTGCAGTTTGCATTCCCATGATGACTAGAGAGGTTGAAGGCTTTCAAAAATAGTTACTGACCATTTGAGTTTCTTTAAGAACTGTCTATTCAGTTCATTAGTCCATGTGTTCACTGACAGTTTTATTTCCTTATGTTTAGCTTCTATAGTTTTTTGTAAATTTTGAATATTTTCCACTTGTCTGAGTTATAACTGGTTATAAAGCTTTTCTCCTATTTTGTGGACTGTCTGTGCGCTCAACTGATAGTTTCCTTTGCTTTAAAGAAAATGTAATTACTTGTTGACACTTGGGGCTAGTTTCTCTTCTATTGATGTCTTGTTCAGAAAGTAGTTCTTGCCTATCCCAGTGTCTTGAGGAGTATTCCCCATATATTTTAGAAGTTTCAGCGTTTCAGGTTTTAAATTAAGGCATTTGATCCATTTTGAATTGATTTTATACAAAATGAAAGATACAAATTCAATTTTCTTCTTCAGCAGGTGGATTACAATTTTGTCTATCCCCCCCTCCCCAGTCCTCACTGTACATTTTTGCCTCCTTTGTCAAGAATTAGATGGGCATAGTTTCATTGGTTTATTTATGTGTCCACTACTCCATTCCATTGTTCTGCCTGTCTGTTTTTATACCAGTACAAGACTATGCTTTATCAGTATAGCTCTATAATTTAATTTGAAGTTGAGTATTGTAATACCTACAGTATTGTTCTTAATCTTTAGGAGCACTTTAGCTATTTGCTTTTTTTTTTGGAGGTTCCACATGAATTCTTAGATTCTTTTCTCTATAATTGTGAAATATGACATGAGAATTTTGATAAATATTGTATCACATCTGTCAATTAATTTTGATATTACAGTGATATTAATTCTGGATATAATAGTAATATTAATTCTTCTACTCCAAGAGCATGTACAGTCTTTTCATCATCTAGTATCTCCTTTGATTTCCTTTTTTTAGTATCTTGAAATTTTCATTGTAAAGTATTTTCTCTTCTTTAGTTAGGTATATTCTTAGGCACTTAATTGTTCAGAGCTCTTTTGAATGTGGTATTCTTTTTGTGACTATATTTTTGGTATATATTAAGGCTGCTTTTTTATATATTGCATTTGTGTCCTGCAACTTTATTATGTTTATTAGATCTAGGAATTTTTTAGTATATTCTATCATACTTTTATAGTATAGAATTATGCCATCTGCAAGTCAAAAGTTTGACATACTTGCTTCCTATTTTTATTCCTTTCATGCCTTTCTCTTCTGTAATTGCTATAGCTAGGAGTTCAAGCAATCTCACTCTCTCTATATACGCATATATATGTGTGTAATATGAACAACAAATATTTGATGACATTTCTTTGTTCAATCTTAGAACACTATATTACATACATATACACAATGCCATCAAAGTAAGATTCCTAGGAACTGTTTGGATGTGTACTTAAATGTTTTTTTTTATCACTTATAGTTTGCTTTGAAAATATGCCAAATGCCATCAAATCCAGGAAAACGAAGACCGTGAAGTAGTAAATAAAAATCAAATCACTTTGTGAAATCACGTTATCTGGGTATAATTGGATACACCTAGCTGCCTCATACTGGTGCTTAATAAACATTTTTCACAGTGCAGTATAATTATCAGTTCCCAATGAACTATGTCTGAAAAATTGATGAAACAGTTGAGCCTTAATGAACAGAGATATTTGCATTTCATTACTAGGTTGTATAATTCTGCTCATAAACTTTATGAAACAATTTTAATGCTCAGTTCACTGTAGACAAAAGTAAAAAAAAATTAAAAATCTGTCTTGAATTCTTTTACTTATAAGCCATGTCCAGCACAGTAATTTTGGTTCATTTCAATAAAGGATACTGAAACAAGGTGAGATTACAAATTTCAAGTTCCATAGCTTTACCAAATACTTTCTGCAAGGCCACAGGATTTTTGTCAGTCAATCAGATCAAGGCAACACTTTAAAACTTGCACATGTTTAAGTGGTTTCTAATGCTAGTGATTCTTAACTTAATTTATTTGGTATTAACTCTTATAATAAAAACAGACATTATTTGTAAACTCTGGATCTTGCATTTTCCTAATATTATTGAATAGTTTGGGACTAACAATGACTGTAATTGAAACCTGTGTTATGTGTGTTGGGAACTGAACCCAGGGCATCATACGTGTTAGTTAACACATTGCAGTACTTTTAATATACAATATAATCATTCCTAGTTGTTACATTAATCTTTCAAAGGATGTGCTCAAACCCCTCTTTGTTTCCATTACACTCTCAGAGGTAGTAAAGTTTCAAGGTTATTTTAACTGCAACTTATTTTCTGGGGATAAAATTCCTACTCTAGATTAGAGGCCAACATATTAAGGATTGAGTCTTTACATTGTCTGGATGACATAGTGTTTTCCATTGGATTGTAAAGTCCTACTTTGTTGTTGCTGTTTTATTTGATTTAAAATGTTTTATTAATTCTCTCAGAATTTCAAACATTGTATTTTATCATATTTACCCTGTATCTATTCCCATTCCATACCCACCAAGTGTCATATCTTATTTTTTCTTCAGTTCATTAAGTCTGATTTGTGCTGCTTACATACCTTTGGAGCATGTTAGACCTATCAGTGATCACACCTCTAAAGAAAACAAACTCTCTATCTCTCAGAATCTTTCAATTACTAACAGCTACCCAGCGAGGGGCAGGACTTCCTGCCCACGTTATCCTCTCTGTGCTGGGATTTTTGCCTGGCTTAGGCTTCTGCAGGTCTTATGCACATTTTCTCAACCATGGTCAGTTCATATGTGGAACTGCTTTATTTTATCTGGAGAACAGCTTCTTCATAGTCATCCTCTGTCTCTGACTCTCGCACTCTTTCATCTCGTCTTCTATGAAGATTCCTGATCCTTGAGAGTAGGAATTGTGATATAGACATCTCAGTTAGGGCTGACCATTACACAGTCATTTATTTCCTGCACCTTGACCAATTGTAGGTCTCTGTGTTAGTTGCCATTTACTGCAAGAAGGAGCTTCTCTTGATGAGGTGTGAGAGCTTAACTCATCTACAAGTATAATGTGAAGTCCTTAGGAGTCATTTTAATACTCTGTCCCATTAGCCAAGTTACAATAGATTATCTTCTAGGGTCTATGACCTGTCTCGCTGGCTACATTTTATGTCAACACCACATAAGCAAGGATCATCTGGGAAGAAGGAATCTAAATTGAGAAAATGCTCTGTATGATTGGTCTGTAGGCAATTCTTTTTTTTCTTAATTTATTTTATTTTATTTTACAATATAATTCAACTTTACATTTCAGCCATAGATTCCCCCGTTCTCCCTCCTCCCGCCCCCTACCCCCCCCCCGGCCCCCCACCCCATTTCCATCTCCTCCAGGGCAAAGACTCCCCCGAGGATTGAGATCAACCTGGTGGACTCAGCCCAGGCAGGTCTAGTCCCCTCCTCCCAGGCTGAGCCAAGGGTCTCTACTAAGCCCCAGGTTTCAAACAGCCAATTCATGCACTGAGCACAGGACCCGGTCCAACTGCCTGGATGCCTCCTAAACAGATCAAGCCAATCAACTGTCTCATCCATTCAGAGGGCCTGATCCAGTTGGGGGCCCCTCAGCCATTGGTTCACAGTTCATGTGTTTCCATTCGTTTGGCCACTTGTCCCTGTATTCCATCCATCCCTGGTCCCAACAACTCTTGCTCACATAAACCCTCCTCCTTCTCGCCAATTGGACTCCCGGAGCTCCACCCGGGGCCTGACCGTGGATATCTGCATCTAGTTCCCTCAGTCACTGGATGGGGTTTCTAGCACGACAATTAGGGTGTTTGGCCATCCTATCACCAGGGTAGGTCAGATCGGGCTATTTCTCGACTATTGCCAGCAGTCTATTGTGGGGGCATCTTTGTGGATTTCTGTGGGCCTCTCCAGCACTTTGCTCCTTCCTATTCTCATGTGGTCTTCATTTATCATGAACATTCCTTGTGT